>JBBJLS010070897.1:0-10000 GCA_037577275.1 Bryconaethiops microstoma | reverse complement strand
CAACTGCCCAACAGTATTCTAGCAACTAGAACCTAAGATCCCATAGGGTGATGTTTTCTAGGGTGTTGTTGGGCAGTCGCTATGGCAGGGGTGTTGAACTCCAGTCCTGGAGGGCCGTGGTCCAGCACGTTTTGGCGCTTTCCCTGCTCAGAAACACCTGGTTCACCTCGCCAGTTAATTGTCAGGTTTGGTGAATGTGTTTGAGGAGGAAAACCATCAAACTGTGCTGGACACCAGACCTCCAGGACCGGAGTTTGACACCCCTGCCATAGCGACTGCCCAACAACACCCTAGATACAACCTGGAATACTACAGCACCCCAGAGCAAAACCCTAACAATCACCACGGATTTCACAGCTTGCATTTACAACATTTGGCAAACGTTCTTATCCAGAGAACTGAACTCCAGTCTGATGTGTAGAGGACAAACGCGTTACACCCACTAATCTACACATTTACAGCATTTAGAAGACGCTCTTATCCCGAGCATCTGCTAAATGCTGTAAACGTGTAGTGTAGTGGGTAACACCATTGTCCTTTACAAATCTGACTGGAGTCCAGCCTTAGCAACCACCTTAGAAACCAAAGTAACTGCCAAGCAGTACTCCAGCAACCGATTAGCAACACTCTAACAAGAAATTAAGACACCACAGAGACTGCCTAACGATTCCCAAGCAACTACCTGGAACACCAACCCCAGAGCACAATCCTAATTACTGAATTGAGGTGGCCCCATACTTTCAGTGAAGGACAATCTTAATGCTGCAGCAGAATCAGCTCAGCTCCTTCAGACCTATCGAACGTGGACTCTCCTCCCTGCAGAACCGGCGCGTCTGTCCCATGAGCACGGACTTTCCGAGTCATGTCGCTCAGCGGGGCAAGCACCCAGTCATGCCAAACTTGACATGCCGGTAGATCTCTGTGAGCCCTTCCAACGAGCCCTTGTTTGCCCCCTAGCCCACGGGGATCCAGAGTTATTAGCCCAGAACCTTCCCCCATTGTTCTCTAAGGATAGCTGTCGGCTAAAACTGAGCATTTTGCCCCGTAGCTCGGCTGGGGAAAAAAATAGCGCTGTGAAATTTTACAGGGACCCTCAGCTCCCCGAGACCTATGGAACAAGGCTGGTCATGAAGCTCTCCTCCACAGAGAACCGGTGCGAAGGTCCCATGAGCACACTTTAGATTATTTATTAAACAGTTCCTATGTTTGTTTTTTCTTCCCCTGTAGTACCAATAATAGTGCCGAGTATTGAGCACCATTCATAATATCGGTATCGAGTTTGAAATTTCAGTATTGTGACAAGACTACCTCCTAGTGCCCTCCCTCTCTTCCTAGTGTCTTCGCTGTCCTAGTGCGCTCCCTCTCCTCCTAGTGCCCTCGCTCTCCTAGTGCCCTCGCTGTCCTAGCGCCCTCCCTCGCTGTCCTCCTAGTGCCCTCGCTGTCCTCCTAGCGCCCTCCCTCTCCTCCTAGCGCCATCCCTCTCCTCCTAGCGCCCCCAGTCTCCTCCTAGCGCCCCCAATCTCTTCCTAGTGCTCCCCCCTCTCCTCCTAGTGCCCTTGTTCTCCCTCTGGTGCCCTTGCTCTCCATCTAGTGCACTCGTTCTCCTTCTATAGCCTTCTCTCCCTTTCTAGTGCCCTTCTTCTCCATCTCTTTAGTGTTATTTGTCTTCCTTTAGTCGAACAGTGCTTTAATGCATGCAGGAGGTCACACTGAGAAGAGCAAAGCCAACTTAATGCATGTGTGTAGGAGTATGTGAAAGACGAGAGTGAGAGAGTGAGGGAGAGAAAGTGTGAGAGGGAGAGGGAGGCACTGATCGAGAGAGAGAGAAGAAGAAGAAGAAGAGGGAGAGAGGAGAGATGGAGAGAGGGAGGGAGAGTCAAATGTTTAAGACAAATATTAATCACAATTTTCCTCTTCTCTTATTTTTTCTTCAGCTCCCTCTATCCCTCCATCCACTAAATCAATAATCGTCTTTCTTTCTTTGTTTCTATCATTCTCTCTCCTAATTGCCTCTGTCCGCCTCCTCCTTTACCAGCAGCTATGAATATCTCTGCACCCCCCCCTTTCTCTCTCTCTCCCTCCGTCTCTCCCTCCCTCTCTCTCTCTAATCGAGGTGAGTGTGGTACGGAGCGTTACTGCAGTGCCCTTGAGCCTGCGTCTCTTCTTCTCTTTCCTCCCTTTCTCACTCTTGTTCTCTTTCTTTCTCCCTCACCTCTCCCTCTCTCACTCCTTCATTCTCTCTCATCTCTCCCCCTCTCACTCCTTCATTCTCTCATCTCTCCCTCTCACTCCTTCATTCTCTCTCATCTCTCCCTCCTTCATTCTCTCATCTCTCCCTCTCTCACTTCTTCATTCTCTCATCTCTCCCTCTCTCACTCCTTCATTCTCTCTCATCTCTCCTTCTCTCACTCCTTCATTCTCTCTCATCTCTCCCTCTCTCACTCCTTCATTCTCTCTCATCTCTCCCTCTCTCACTCCTTCATTCTCTCTCATCTCTCCCCCTCTCACTCCTTCATTCTCTCTCATCTCTCCCTCTCTCATTCTCTCTCACTTCTTCATTATCTCTTACTTCTCCCTCTCTCACTCCTTCCTTATCTCTCTTCTCCCTCTCTCACTCCTTCCTTATCTCTCTTCTCCCTCTCTCACACCTTCATTTTCTCTCACTTCTTCATTATCTCTTACTTCTCTCCCTCTCTGACTCCTTCATTCTCTTTCACTCCTTCCTTATCTCTCTTCTCCCTCTCACTCCTTCATTCTCTCACATTCCTTCATTATCTCACTTCTCCCTCTCACTCTCCCTGTCTCTCTCTCTCTGTCACTTCTCCCTCTCTCACTCCTTCTTTCTCTTACTTCTCCCTCTCACTCCTTCATTCTCTCACTTCTCCTTCACTCTTCTTCATTCTTCATCTCTCTTTGTTCTCCTGTTCTCTTTCTAATGCTCTCTCATTTTTAACTCATTCTTTCCCTTTTTTATTCTTCCGTTCTGTCTCTTTTTTCTTTAAAACAGGTCTTTTTTATTGTATTTTAAACAGTGAAAAAGGTTTCTCTTTCTCTCTCCCCCTCTACTCTCTTTCTCTCTCATTCTGTCTCTCTCCCTCTGCCTGTATCTCTTTCTCACTCTCTGTCTGTCTTTCTCCCTCCCTCCCTCCCTCCCTCTCTCTCTGTAGGAATGCTGTGGTTGTGTAGTTATGTAATCTGTTTCTCCTGCTATAACTAGACGCTGAAAGGTGTCGTTTGCTTACCGCTCATTATTTCTCGCCTTGGAGCGTCGAAAATTAACAGAAACAAAAAAGCTGATAATCCCAGCAGAGCGGAGTGTTACGGAGCTGCAGTTTAAAATAGAGCGTTTGTAGGCACACTTTGATAACATTATTACCACAGGCTGCACGTCACACGAGCTGAAATAACAACAGGCAGTCAAACACAGTTCAGTAACAACGACTAAAGAACACAGAGTCCCCTGAAGGTAATGCAAACACACAGACAGACGGACAGACACACACACATCAATATATAAACATAAACACACGTACACACACACACAAAAAAATAAATAAATAAAATATATATATATATATGTATTAGGACATTAATGCCTTAAGTCGACTTATCCGTCAACGAAGTCGAGTCGACTAGTCGTCATCACAGACGCAGCGGAACACAGGCGTCCAACACTGAGCAACTTTTATTAAAGTTCTCTGTAACATTAACACTCAACATGACACTTAAGCAAAACGAAGGCTAATACCTTGAACTTTCTGGTAAATTTAAGAGCACAGCAGAAAGTGGGAACAGTTTAAGCCGCGGCGCCACTCAGCTCCTCTGGACCGGACGACTCTGTGCAGTGCTAGCGTTAGCCATGTTAGCTAGCGGTGCCGTTTCAGATGTTGTGCAGAACGCCGGTACTGTTACTGTACTTTAACACCGACTCGCAGGTCTCCGTGCTGTTTGTGTGTCTAGAGTGAAGTATTTCCACACATGTGATGTGTGTCAGTCTCCTCTGCTGCATATCTCTCGTCTTGTTTTGTTTTTGTTTTTATATTCTCCTCTACGTTACCGTTATTTTTATGAAGTGACTAATAATTGGTTAAGTCACGGAACGCGTGTCAGCGTCAGCCAATCAGAGGCAGAGATTGCATCGTGTACACAAGCGCGCGCACAGAGAGAGGAAAAAAACGACTAGTCGACTTCTCTCATAGGGCCTCTGAAGTCGACTAGTCGACTTTTCTATTATTGCCCTACCAGTCAGTATTACATTTAAATATTTCAAATATTTTCTTATAGTAAAATTTTGAAAGAGGAACATATTGGGTTTTTTTTTTAATCCAAAGGGGTGCCCAAACTCCTGGCCTGCAGTGTACCTTGACAATAACGTGGGGTGCATGCACACGCCATAATTTACATTTATGGCATTTTATCCAAAGCGACTTCCATTCCCTAACTACAGGCGTCTCCCTGGAGAGACTTGGGGTTAAGGGTCTTGCTCAGGAACCCAGTGGTGGTCTGCTGAGGGTAGGATTCGAACCCATGACCTCTTGGACCAGAGGCAAGTCTCCTACCCACTAGGCCTCCACCACCACCATGGTGTGTGGATGGTGTGTAATGCCCCAGACAGCCATGCTGATGTCTGGACACGGGCGGAGTGTGAGGATGAGAGAGGGTGGATGAAAGAATGAGGTAATGGGAGCAGAGTGGACGCCGTCTCGGCTTTCACGTCGAGTGTCCTGTTACTGCGGGGCGGCGGAGCCATGCTGAAATGGAGCACAGTAACACAAACACACTCGAGCTGATAGATGGGCAGCCATGCGTGAGGTCAGCGCCGTACTCACCCTGCCTCCACAGTTCGTCTTTAAGAAGGAAGAGACGGAGAGAGAAGCAGAGAGAGGTTCATAAAGGACAGCTGATTAGGAAACAGTGGTTTGGGGCAGGGTGAGAGGGGGGAATAAGAAGAGGAACCAGTAGAGGAACCCTCCAGTGCCAAAGGTTCTGCACAGGAGCCTGAGAGCTTTGCACAGCACTGTCTGGCTGTAGCTCATCGTTTATCTACTGTGATCCTAAAACAGGTTGTTAAAAACACAAGGAAATCCACAAGGAACACACTGATATACTGAACGTAACATCACTATTTACTCTATAACGCCATTGATTATTATTATTTATTATTTATTCGTTTTTAAATGTTATTTTCACAGGTGTCCAAGACTTTTGCACAGTACTGCATATATGAATATTACCACTTCGTTGCTACAAATAATTATTTGGTTATGCCTAATAACTGGAATCTGCTGGGAATCTGACATGTCTTCATCATGTCATTGTAAAAATGTCTAGGATGTCCCCATTTACACTCCAGGTTATACCTAGAACCTAGAACTGTGAAAGAAAGTGTTACCAAAAATAAATAAGATTAGAAACGCCAAAATATCAGTGGATTAACCAAAAAAATGAACAGAATGACCATCTCATATTGAGCAAGACAGTCCTAAAAAAACTGTCCAAACACCAAACAATGTCCTGTAATTCAGAGATCTTCAGGAGAATTCAGTGTATTGAGTACATTTGTGTTAAAATGTCACTCTTTAAAAATGTTTAGACTAAAAAAGTAAATGCATTTCCAATTACACTCATTTATCATTTTCAGTTCTGTCGAATGTGAAAAAGCATGGGGACGTACATATATGAGATGTTCTCGGTAGCGGATCAGCAGGTTTCGGAGAATGCCGGCCTCGTTCAGGTCGCCCAGACGGATCATGTCCTCCACCCCGTGGATGGAGGTGGGGTGCATGGGCTTGATGTTGGTGGCATTCTGGGGAGATATCCAATGTTCCTGAAAGAAATCAGACATTTAAACATCTAAAAATGCAGTATCAGACGGTACAGACGTTTTATAACGCAGGGGCTCTGCAGGTATTCCCAGGTTTCCCAGAAAGGGATTAATCTTGGACTACACAGCATTCAGAATGGAGACTCTCTACTTTAGGGGAAAATATATTCTATGACCGGGTGGCTAGGCTTAATCCTAGTCTGGGACCTTTAATTTAACACACACCCTCATAACAGAGACCGTACATTATTCAGTGTATGTGTGGCATGATGTCAAATGTAAAAAACCCCACTAGTCTCAATACTGAGACCAATTGAAAGCAATTATAATTATACACTTGTGTATATATATATATATATATATACACATTTGGGACATCATTACATGTTGCGTTCACACACACATTTTCTATTTATCTATCTATGTGTCTATTTGTCTGTCTGTCTGTCAAGTAGTAAAAAAGTTACTTCAGACAAGCAATCTTCCTTTTAATTGGCCAATTCAGGACTGTCTGAGAAATATGTCACAAGGAAACATATGTTTTTGAAAATTAAGACAACAATTAAAACGGTGTTTCTTAATTTGTTAGGTTTTGATGTTCCAGTGTATCTCAGTCCAGTAACGGAGTTTCTGACTCAATTCTCTCCACAGTTTATGGCCGATCATCCCAAAACCGCGTCCACGGAGTCGAACCGGCGGAGAGTTTTTCTGTCAGAGCCGCTTTTGTTACTGTGGTCTTATATTATTAATAGTCTTGATTGAGTTTAAAATTTTTTCTCTGCGTTCTTTATCCGTGTGATGAGAACCGAACCCAGAGAACTTGTTAGTGACGTCCTGGATCTCCTTCACGTTTCTCACAGAGTTAAAGATAAATTTGTTAGTGTCACAGAAAATTCCCACTGAAATTTATCTTCAGCCCAAACAGACAGCTGAGCTGGAACTTCAGCGACTTCTCAGGTGTTAGTTTGTGTCTCCATTGTTGTTTTTTTGTGCAGACAGTAAATAAACAGTGTCCTATTTCCAAGTCTGTCTGTTGTCATGACAACAGAAAGCAGTGATGCAGCCGGCTCGGCTGCGGCCCGCTTTCGGCCCTGCCGCCCAGCAGCTCGGGGTTCGGCTTGGGTACGTGTCAATGGAAAAATATTTGTTTGCAATATGGCGCTGTTCCTTGTGCCTGGTAGAAAAGTGCCATAACACAAACGGGGCACCACCTGATGGACTACGGTCTTCACACCAGTAAGGTGGAGCAACAAGAGAGGGGTATCTGATAAAGTGGCAAGTCAGTGTATTGTTTAGTACGTCCAGTTAAGACAAAATGAATTTTAAACCGATAAGAAAATTCACCGAAAGAAGGAGGTGCTGAAGATCAGTAACTCACGTTTCCCTCATCATCCAGAACCTGGATCTGACCCGAGTCACACAGCTTCACCACGGCTCCGACGGGGACATCGAACTCCCGGCCGGTCTTCAGGTCCAGCCACACGTAGTCGCCCTGGAACAGGAGAGAGGTCATCAGGTAATCAACTTTTACAAAACATACAAGCTCTTAACCCTTAGAACACAAGCGGCATGGATCTGTGCCAGAAGTGCAACAAATGGTAAATTATCATCCTGCGGTAAAATGGCCTATTATATAGAAATTCCCCTGGTTTGTGTTGGCGCTCGAGGTGTCAGACGTCATGCTGAGCTTTGTTTGGTGTTCCTGTGTCATGTAGAACCAAAGGTACTGTCATTTAAAAAATATGTAGTAATGAAAACTGGGGTTATAAAAACAGTGTCACACACAAATAACATAAAGAACGAAAAAGAACAAATTAATTTTTATTTTAAGTCTTAGAAACAAACACAAGGTCTTTGAACTCGGGAGAAAGTCTCCGCCCGCAAATGGGTGGGGAAAGCTCACATAGGGAGGGGCTCCGGAGAGCGGCCGAGAGGCGGCGCGCCAAGATTTTCTTTAAATAACCTTTCATTTAAAGGTTCTTTAGAGCTTCTTTAGAGTGTTAGGAACTAAAGCTCTTGCATAGTAGCAAAAATGAAAAAAGACTGGATCATGAACTGCAGATGCTTTAGTCATATAAAGTCATTTAACATTTAAATTATTTTAAGCCAATGGAACAAACTTACAAAAAACACTCAAAAGCACCTAATAAACCTTTCCTATGTTTTACGAATTTCTCTGTGCTTTCGATGATTCAAGTCCAAAGTTGGTTTTGCATTCATCCTGGTTTTGTCTTCGTACATTTTTACAAACAACCAAAAAACCACACCTCCTGCAGTTCAGAATATTTAGAAGTTATTTCATTAGAGTTAAGGCTGAAAGTGTTGAGACCAATTTTTGCTGATTGAACTGTTCTAAAATTGTAGACTATTATTTTTGCACACTCCTACGTGTGGCCACTAGGGGGCACAACAGAAGGTTAAAAAACTCTAGTATTGTACAGAGTGCCCACATTATATGAAGGGTTTTCAGATGTTTAAAAGATACTCCACACTCACAGATCCCTTCTCAAACATGGTTATTAAAGGAAACAGAAGTCAAAATTCAAAGCTCAATGAGCCCTTCGAGTCATATTCTTTAAAGAGTGTAGTTCTAGTTCTAAAATCTGATTGGCTGAGTCGAACAGCATGGTAAAATATTCTAAATAAACATACATGACTGGACACTAGTGATGCACACGTTGACCAGTAAGCCGAAGTGGCCCGGTGGGTCAAAAAGTAATAAAGTATTGTTCCAAATAAGTTGTAAATAACTTACATTTATTACTATTTTTGTAAGCTGGATGGGGCAGATTGTCTCATAACATGTTGGGTTCAGACCCTGACCTGCACATCACTACCACGCACAGTAATTAGTAATTAATGTAATTATGCCCCATATTGTGCTTTTAATAGAGTATTCCTTAACTGTTCTGTTGCTTGGCAGCCGCAGCCTACTGTTAATGAAGTACATTTCACTGTTTGGCTGTCAGGCTACACGAATCTGTGTCTTACAGTGATTTTTCCAGCTGTTTTTAAGGTCAAGCAGTTTACACCATATACACACCATATATACACAGAATACAGTGAAATGAAACAATGTGCCTCCAGGACTGTGGTGCAACACAAGTGCAGAATAGAACAGAAACAGAACACCACAAGACCACGAGTGCTGACAGGCAACGAAACAACCAGACAAGACAAAATTTAGTGTAATGGCAGTAGCTACAGTCTGGATGAATACAGTATTTTGCCAGGTACTGTATTCCAGCAGCAGAGAGTTGTGTGCAAAAATGCAGAGAAGAAGTTACATGTGCAAAAATTGCAGAACAGAGTTAACAGCAATAAATATGATTGTACAAATATAGCAGCAGCAGGACATAGAATGTGCAAGAGTCGCTCACTTCAACATCATTTAAGTGTGAAAAAAGCTTCAGGGGATTTCAGGGGTTTTAATTCGGAAGACTAATCTACCACAGGAACACACACAGTGATATCAGCAGCAGCGAATGACCTCCCGGTACAGAGATCAGGACATGGTGATGCTCTCAGAAACAAAATACCCATCTCATTTTGGTTTTGGTGACATTCCTCAAAGGCATCTCTAAATGTCTGTGTGGGTGTAAACTTCAAAACACGGCTACAGAACTTCTGCGTTTGTTCCACAGTGACTCAACTCACCAAACAGAGCAGAATTTGTATTGTATTATTGTAATGACACTGTTGACTATAGTATTATACTGCGATTAAGAATCACAAGCCTATACGAATATTCTATCATACATCCTGTTATGTGCTCTCTCTATTGTTCACACACACGCACGCACGCACGCAAGCACGCACGCACGCACGCACATACATACATATATATGTCCCAAATGAATTACATATAACAATAGCATAACAGAAAGTATAACAACAGCATCTCATTTATATGTATGTATGTATATTATATTATTATATAAATATAAATATATACATATATAGATATATACAGTATATGAATAATAGTATTGGGACACACTGTTTCCCAGGGTTTGTCCTAGGCCCCTTACTTCCAATGAAAATCAGTCTTAATGCTTCAGCAGACCAAGACCTTTCGGACAACACCATGCTTCCAACTCCCAGTTTGGTGAAGAACCTTTTCTATTCCAGCATGACTGTGTCTCAGTGCACAAAGCAGCTCCATAAAGACGTGCT
>JBBJLS010070896.1:0-11519 GCA_037577275.1 Bryconaethiops microstoma | reverse complement strand
GAGAGAGAGAGAGAGACAGAGAGACAGACAGAGAGAGAGAGAGAGAGAGAGAGAGAGAGAGATTTATGTTCGGACTGTTGATGGACATAAAGACGTATAGTAATAGCACCACTCCTCTACTTTTTATTAGTTTAATGGTAGCCACATCACAATGTTTCTGTTCCTTTTTTAGGGGAATTTAATTTAATTCTTTCCACCAATGACAAAACCTGAACTGTTCTGATGATGCCCACATCTCACTTTTGAGCTTAGCTTGATTATTTTGTGTTTTGATCACAAATATAAAGGGAACATCATCGGCTCTCATACTATGGCTTTTTTCTGCTGAGGTATATATTTTTTTTTATTTGATTTTGCTTCTACCTCAGTCATCATTTCATTAAAGCAACACCGTGTACTTTAGGACGGTTCTTTGAACCCCCCCCCCCCACTGGTGTTATCCCTCTTTTTCTGTTTTTGAGTGGTTTATATCGTGTTTATCAGTGAACTTTGTCTGTCCGTCTGTTAGGGACACTGAGAGTCTGCCACCCTTATCAGTCCTGTCCACCAGTAGCAGAGGAATCGCTCTCCAAGCCTAAACTAGACGACGCTGAAACCTAATTTGATCTTGAAAGATTCTTTTATCTTTATCTTTAAGGCACTCTCTTAATCCTCAGTGGAGAACATTCTCTCAGGGCTGTTCCTTTAGGATCTACATAACTGTGAAGCACCTGATCACAAAAGTCTCCTTACTGTTCCAGAGCCAACCGACTTGTAGAGGGCCCATCATTTATGGAAGTGAAACCGGTGTTTTCAGCTTTGTTTACTTAAAAAAAGGAAACTTCAGATATGTGGCATATGATTCAGAAGAACCTAAATTATCCTGAATAAGCAGTAAGGTGGATGCTCGACACAGAGCTGAAATTCAAAATTGTATGAACAGCTTTTGGTCTCTTCTAATAGTCATGTTCTCTACAGTCAATCAATCAATAAATTAATTTTAAAAAAAATGTTTTTGTGTTGGTAATAGGTTTTGTCTCAAATATTTTGTAACATTACTTATTTGACGTTGAATGCTGTCATGTTGAAAAATACAGTGGTAAATAGTTAGTGCTCAAAATAATCAAGACATTTTCAAAACATTAAAATTCTAAAGTGAAACTTTATCACACAGTCCATTTATCACCTCTTTCTTCTTGATGATTTTGTGGAGCTTTATAAAATAGTTTTAATAAAGGTCAAGCCAGGGTGCAAAATGAGAACCGAATCATAGCCGTATTGGCAGATATTTAAAAATATCTTTGTATAAGACAGATCAGTGTTAACATGCTAAGAGTTTGTGTTCATTATTTTATGATAAAACTAATTATTTTCCTTTCGGAGTGTTATAAAACATTAACATTTATTTTAAAATTGTACAGCAACCCTAAAACTAGTCTCCTGTGTGAATTGACTTCCTCAGAAACCCATCAAATAGTGCTGAGTTTTATCAGCTGTTTTGCGGGCGGAGTGTTCCTGGCTGCCTGTCTCTTGGACATTATCCCAGATTACCTGTCTGACATAAGTGACAAACTGAAGGACGTGGAGGTGAGTTTACTTGGGTATTAAATTGACCCTGGTTTCCACTGGTGCCAAAAGCTTCTTGCCCCCTAAACCTCCGTAAACTTGTTTTTCTTGTCTTCACAGAGTGGTTTCCCAGTGGCTGAGTTCATCTTGGCATGCGGCTTCTTCACTGTCCTGATCATGGAGCGGATTGTGCTCACCTGTACGGGACACAGAAGTGAGGAAACCACCCCTCTGCTGCCCCCGATGGGCCATGGCCACGCTCATGGGCATCGATCAGTGAACGATTTGGAGGGCAGCGCCCACCACGTCCACATGGACTTGCAGGCGCATTCCTCCTTTCGCTCCTTCATGCTGTTTCTGTCTCTCTCCCTGCACTCAGTGTTTGAAGGCTTGGCCATTGGTTTACAGACTACAAATGCCAAGGTAAGTGGGCAGCAGGTGGCCTGGTGGTTAGGGAGTTGCCCCTGTGATCAGAAGGTCATGAGTTTGAATCCCAGGACTGCTGGTGGCATCACTGAGGTACCCTTGAGCAAGGTCACCCCATTGGTGGCCGCCCACTGCTTCACTTGGTGAATGGGTTAAATGCTGAGAAAGAAGTTCACATTGTTCACACGTGTGCTGCGGTTTGGTGTGTTCACATGTGACTATAAGGGGCCGCTTCACTTTACTTTCAAAGCTTCATCTTCAGTTTCCACGACCACGTGATCCACCTGTTATGAAAAAGCAGATCAGTGGAAAATCCAACATACACAATTTTCTAATTTCCCCTATTGTAATCAATTAGACAACACAATTTTGCTTTTAGATGGTCTGCAGAGTTAACATTGCTAACACTAGATGTTGATGCCTATCCAAACTATTCCCATAAATAATGGCATTTTTCTATATTTTCCTAGCTTAACGTTACAGTTTGGAACATCATAGAACAGTTTTGAACATCAGTCACTTGACGTTGCTCTCTCAGACAAGTATTTTCATTGTCTGAATCAAACCTGTACTGCAGCAGTGTTTGAATCTGTAGCCTGCTTGCTAAGTTAAAGCAATTCCTGACAACACAGAAGGGGCAGATTTTTGTCTTTATGTTCCTCTAACACCAGTCACTTGAGTTCTGTCCTTGAGATTTGAGCTTTAGTTAGTCAGAATCATTAATGCTGGGGACACTGGCGACACGTCCACACCAGTTTTTGTTAACTTCCATTTAATCTCAGACCTTTTTTAAAGATCATTTTGCTCCATCCCAGTCAACAAATATGCTTGCACCCTCTCCTCACCACTCTCAAGGAGCCGTTCGACAAATATCAGGTCCAGAAAAATTATCACCACCCCCACCCCCCTTCAACAGATACACTCTGTGAGGTTCCCACCACTTATCAAGCCAAACCGATGCTCATAAATATCACATTGTTGCAAAATTCTGCAAAGCTGTTGATGCGAGCTGCCCATGTACTTGCAGACAGCAGCACTTATCTTGCATGTGACCACAGCTGTGGACTCTGTAAGCCCTTTCATTATCTCCACTGCTGCAAAGACATGTCCATGTTTTACTTAAATGAGCTTTTGAGTGACTGAATGAAAGTGAATGTGTTTACCGGCCCTAGCTTGGTTATGTGCTCCATGTTTAAGGTTACACTGACCTTCATGATGTCTTATTCTCTAAGGTTGTCAAACCTTTTCCGTCATGCTGAACCAGCTTGTCGAGCTTAATTCTCCACAGAAATCTAGTATCAAATATTGCAGTCACATCAAAACCATGTTTTAATGACTTAACTTTATGCATTTTAAAACACAAGACACCTTTTACATTATGTGACCAACTTGTTCCATTAACGTACGTTAAAATTAACAATTTAATTGTTAAGTAAAATGTTCATTTGTCACAGGTGAAAACACCACAGCACATTTACATTTACAGAATTTAGCAGATGCTTTTATGCTGGAGCAACTTGGTGTTAAGGGTCTTGCTCAGGAACCCAGTGGTGGTCTGCTGAAGGTAGGATTCGAACCCATGACCTCTTGTTCCAGAGGCAAGTTTCCTACCCACTAGGAGCAGTGCATTGGGACTGTACATTACACAAGGGTACGTCAGTGGTGCCATTGGCAGTTCTGGGATTTGAACCCACAACCAGCTGCTTCCTAATAATACATTGTCTCTATTAATTTTTAGTTCAGACATAAAAACATAGAGGATTGCACAAAACTGGTGCATGAGTCATGATCAAATGTACTTCCTCTCTGAGTGAATTCTTGGTAATCAGATGTGTGGATCAGAGACTTGACGAAGCCACACTTTTTTTTCTCTCTCTCTCTCTCTCTCTCTCGTAGGTGTTGGAGATATGCATCGCCATCTTGGTCCACAAGAGCATCATCGTCTTCAGCCTGTCCGTGAAGTTGGTACAGAGTGCGGTCCAACCCACGTGGGTGGCCTTGTACGTCGGTTTCTTTGCCATAATGTCACCAATTGGCATCGCAGTAGGCATCGGAGTGAGTGAAGCTCAGCTCCAGGCGGGAGCGCTAATCCAGGCAATTCTCGAAGGCCTGGCAGCAGGAACGTTCGTCTATATCACCTTCCTCGAGATCCTCCCTCATGAACTGAACTCTCCAGAGAGGCAGCTTCTCAAAGTCCTCTTTATCTTAGTAGGCTTTTCAGTCATGGCTGGTCTGAGTTTCCTAGGCTGAGAGACTAAAGACTTTTAAAATGAAGAGTAAGGAGCTACTTTCAAAATACTCCTGGGAAACATTTCAGTAACAAAGAGAAGCTTTTTAACCAACTGACAAAGTTGTGTTTTTAAAAACATCTGACATCGCCAGGGACACTTTGAAGTGATACATGAAGTGCCATAAATCACGAAAAGCACAACACAACTGTTTTGCCTTAAAAGAAGGATATTCAGTTTTTTATTTTTATCAAAACTCTTGACTGGACCAAAAGAATGCAAGGTGTAAGGTGATTTTAAAAGGGAATTCCACACATATTTGCTCATTTTATTGCATATTAATTCCTGCACGATTAATTCATAATGGTTTGATGTTAAATGGTACATTGCAGAGAAAGTTGCCAATTCAGATTTCAGATAACGGGTAATAGGAACCAGGAGTCCTAGTGCCTACAAGTCAAATATAGGCATTTTATTTGCTATCCATTTAAGTTTTTATATGTCGATGATGAAAAAGTAGTGGAACTATTCGTAAACTAGGGATTATTTTACCTTACAACGCCAGACATGTACCTCTCCCCCGTTAATGTATTTTTAAAAATACATTTTAGACCCAAACCTGCTATGAGCAATTCTGAGTAGGCAGGTTTCTCCAGAACAGAGCACTTCACATCAAACCCACTCTGTTTGACTCTGTTAAATTATGGAGAACATGTGACAAATCATTGGAATTCCCTTTTAAAGCCATAAGATGATTTTAGTATCTTTTTAACAATATTTAACTGCTAATGCCTTACTGGATGCTCAGACGTCCAACCTGACATGCTGTTTTTATATGTTTACTGGTGTCAAGGTACTTGAGCAATGACTTGAAGTTCTGAGAAGCATTTCCTGCAAAGACACTGTTAAAACACTGTTGCATGGTGCACTATATTGTTCAGTCTACTGACTTTATTTGATCTGCAGCAGATTTATACATTCTCGTGTTTGTCATGCAGGTAAAGCATGTTTGCATTACGACAAGTGGCAAATATGCATGACTTCTGGAATAAAAAGGTAAAATTATTGTAAAGGTTGTGCTAAAATTCTGATTCTACTGTAAATCTTTGTAGTGCCTTTGATTAAATAATGAGGAGCCTAATTCTCTGCACGCCCTCCATTCAGACATTTCATACAAACTGATGGTGACTGGTTCATTGCTACACAATGAATAAATCCACTCTGGAGGAAAATGTTATTCTACATTTCCAATATACATGAGGCATTTTTGGGAAGGATGTTATTTATTCTCATTGTGGTTTGTGGACACAAAGCTACAGCCTGGTTCACTGTCTGATAAATGCATGAACAGCACTTTCCACATGGAAAAAGTACAAATTCTTTCACTCTTTTTTGGTCATATGGGTTTAGCAGAACTATTAGGAGCTTTTAATAAATGGTGTATGGACAATAGGTGTTTTTGAAAGAGCCTGTTATGTACTGGTCAGATACTGATGGTCCTAAAGTAGTATACAGTATGCAACCAACATCTCCAGTATTGCCCAAGATGCCAACATGGTGGCTACTCTAGCCCAACGTTCTGCTGTGCAGCTGGAGCTATTTTCATCATATATTTCATCCTATATTACAATGCCAACAAGCAGCTAGCCGCTGTTACTAAATGGTAATTGGAGGGTTGTGAAAATGAGACGAGTCTCGTCTAGCTCTGTTCAGTAATATGGCACACAGTACATGATCTCAATTATAGCATCCTGGGTACCTCCCTGTACACTGACAGGAGTAGCATGCAGTATAAAGTATACACCAGTACAGCCATATACAATAATGGTACAGTACACAATGTACATGTGTATTGGTGCATTGTGCATTATACAGTGTGTAGCATACAGCATTAACTGGTATAATATGCAGTACACAGGTTTACTGGTACAGTGTGTAGTATACAGTATATGTATTATGCCGTATATCCTGATACATTATGCGGTGGTACAACACACACGGCTACAATGTGTAGTATACTGATGCAGTATACATTATATGTAAATGTATACATTATATAATAATGGGTGGTGGGGGTGGCCTAGTGGGTCATGGGTTCGAATCCTACCTTCAGCATACCACCACTGGGTTCCTGAGCAAGACCCTTGCTCCAGGGAGACTGCCCCTTTAGTTAGGGAATAGAAGCCGCTTTGGATAAAAGCATCTCTAAAATCCCGTAAATGTAAATAATATATATATTTGTGCAGTATTCAGTAGGCTCTAGTACAATACATACCGATACAATGTGTAGTGTACTGGTACATTATATAATACTCTAACTCTAACTATACAGTAACTAGTGAAAGTGAAAGTGATCATTCGGTCATACGTGAACAAACCACAGCACACAGTGTGAACAGCACGAAATTCTTCCTCTGCATTTAACCCATTCACCAAGTGAAGAAGGGAGCAACTATAATACCACCTATACGTGGTTCGGCCTCTTGCGGATTTTACACGAAAACTGCAGATATCCTCTGCATTTTTTTTTGCTTTTGTGATGTTCAGGCCTCATTGGCCATGCCCCCTCACATTCCTGCTGGTTGTTTATGTTTGGGTGCAGGTTAGCAAGGTAATCAGACACCTCAACGGAACTAGCCCAGACAAACAACCAGCACAAGGACAAGGGTGTGTGGCAGATGAGGCCTGAATGTCATAGCTTTTTTTGTGGCAATATATAATTTTTTATGCATTTTAGTGCTAAATTATTAAGAAAAGTATAATTTACTAATTTTGTAATACTTATTAACGTAAATTCAGCTACATTTCCATATAAAATATAACTACATTTTTGGTCCAGTCCAGAGAACACAAAGAAGCACATCTTGGGATGGTAAAATACCGCTGTACTCAGAGGCAGGAGGTTTGAAAGTAGCCAATCCGAGAACGTTATTTATTTTTTCTTGCTGCTGATTGACTGCTGCCCTTTGACGCATCCCTCGCAGCTGCAGTCCAGAATTTCCCCCATGGACCGTCTCGAGTGTGCATGTGTTTTTCGTTTTGTTCTTTTTAAAGCACTGTATTTTTATTACTGTATTTAAAGGAATTTATTACTGTATTTACCTGATTGTTCCAAAGAAACCGACAGCATATACCAAACAAAATGCGTGTGCAAAAATTACAGTACAGTCTACACAGGGGTAACATCAGTATTTTACATTCTAGCACTGCAGGAGTTCAGTGTAAACTGTACAGTACGAATACAGGTTTACCTTTACATTTTTTAAGGAAACAAATGAAATTAAGGAGCAAATTGGAGCATATTTGGAGGCATATTTAGGGTTTACACTATAAAAACAGGCATTTTCAGGCATTTTTTTTACCACATCACAACATCACGGTTTGGGTCACGATATCTGCAAGCTACTAACCATGAGGTGGCAGTGTTGGTATTGCTGTATTTTTTTCATGATGTCAATAAGTTTAGTTCAGTTTCAGTTAAACAATTGCACAAACGATTTATAAAAGCCAGTTAGCCTGCTTCTCAGTTTATGATATGTATCTTCTTTGATTTTTATGTTCTCACTACTGCTGGGTTCCTCAGTTCCAGTCCTGAAGAGCCAGTGTTCATAATTTCCCTGCTTTTGTTTGAAATCACCAAACAAGATAAGATAAGATAAGATTAGATAAGATAAGATAAACCTTTATTAGTCCCACAAGTGGGAAATTCGATTAGTAACAGCAGAAAGTGGACAGTACAAAGTTCAGAGCAGCAGAATTGAGAAAACAATAGAATAGAATAGAATAGAATAGAATAGAATAAATATGTCTTGTATGGACAAAATCATGTTTTAAGAATGCTGCTACCACTTTTGTCCTTAGGTTTAACTGGAAATTATAAATGGCTAGCTCCATTTAGCCTCTTACGCTTTGAAATTCCTGAGTAAAACTTAGAATAAAGTACACAAATACATTGTGGCCTATTAACTACATTTGGAGTTTGCTTGTTAGCTATGTAAGCCTTTTATCTCCAACTAAAGG
Organism: Bryconaethiops microstoma; assembly: GCA_037577275.1. Taxonomy (NCBI): domain Eukaryota; kingdom Metazoa; phylum Chordata; class Actinopteri; order Characiformes; family Alestidae; genus Bryconaethiops; species Bryconaethiops microstoma. The sequence goes on along the minus strand of JBBJLS010070896.1, from coordinate 3,300 downwards.
AGCAAATTTTAAGTACCAAATATGTCTTGGTTGTGCCCAAACTACATCTGGAGCAAAGTTAAATTTTCCATCTTATTCAGTAGTCACTATTGTTATTTGCTTTTACTCCATTGTATACTCCATTACCAGGTGGCTGTATCATATCTTGGATGCAGTGCCATCATCTTGTGTAACAATTACTTTTAGAAGAAAGTTGTGAAATGTTTAATAAAAATGAATTTATTTTATAAGTCTTTTAACAGGAGGTTCTAAATATCAGTTGCCCTGTGATAATTTGACTTCTAGACATTCTACTTAAACCACCACAGGATTCCTTTAATATGTAATTGCTGAAGCCATTATATTTGAAATTCAAACAAAGATTTGAACATCTTTTGAGATTAACATTTGCATACCTGTTGTCAATGTCTCTGTTGTGGTGTAGACTGGAAACACACTGGAGTTACTTGTGCTACTGGACATTCAAAGAATGGTCAAATAGATTAGTTATTCATTTTATTCCAATAGGGGTGGCCCGAATAGTTTCGATACTCGAGCATTCATTGTCATTTTGGTACTTGGTTGCTTAGTTATTATTATAGTATATCTGGAGCTGGAAGTTTGTCACATAGATATATATGCTGGACTGGGTTGTTGACTAGTTGTGGTTGTTTGCAAACTTTGATGTTCAAACAATACACCTGCCTTGAGTGGTATAATTAACAGAATATCCATTCTACACAATAAATATTGGTATATTTTTGCATTCTGATAACACACATTTTCAGTGCACTGTCACACCCCTAATATGGAAACTATGTCTATTTTATTAACTTTTTTGCTGATGTTTTTCAGAGCCCTGCAGAGCAGAGAAAAGGTGAATGAATCTCTACATTGCCACCTACAGACAAAGAAGTATATACCAAAACAACTGACTGCCTTCCCTGCAGCCTTTTCTTCTTGCTATTATCCTACCTGTATAGCCCACCCACACTATAAGAGCTGTGAATTTTTTATCCTCTACAGTCTGTCCTAGGCATTGTATTTTCATTTGCCTTCCGATTCCTAGAGGCTAGCTTGGTACTGGACCTGGAATAATGAGTATTATTTGTTTGAACCACCCTCTCCATTGTTCGTGGCTATAAATGACTAAATATGTAATTAATATGTAGTTAATATGTAATCATTTTGCATAACGTGAGGAATGAGATTTATATTTGTCTACTAAAGTTATTTCATGTCATGTGTTGGAACTGAATTTGGACCAGTAAGTTGGCAATGGAATCTGTAAACAGCTAAACTCACTTTACATACAAGGCACTAAACAGAGATTTTTAAATCTACTAACAATTTTTCAAACTATTTAAAGCCTGTAAATTGCTTTTCAGACCAGCCCTACCAAGCATGCAGTGTAGTATGTGCTATATGCTTCCATATAGCACATACTACAAGTAGTATAGACTACAGGTTGTATAGATTTTATAATATGGTTTTATATTGATTTTATATTGACTTACATGAATAAAGACAAACAGACTATAGATGCTTATGAGTATTTATAAGCATACCTGGTCCCAGAGTCTTCTCTTAATGTAAGCATGTAAAGCGCTGTGATGCTGATGGCACTGAAACACAACCATATACTTGTCAATCACAGGAAAATCCAGCACAAATAACCATGAAAATGTACAACTAAAATCTCAGCACACATCCATTGAACAAATCAAAGTCAGTCAAAGGGCAATTCAACCAACTCAAAATGGCTAGAAAGTCATTCAGTGTAGTGACATTGCCTGATATCAGAGACATTACAGCTCAGCCACAGTGGTAGATCATGCAAACTCACTGAGTGGGCAGTCAAGTTCTGTAGTTTCTAGCACAAAAAAATTGACTATCCTCTGTTCTGTGTCAGGAGCATCATGGGGTTTGCATCGCTGAGCAGCTGCACACATGCGCAATGCCAGGTGCAGTGTTAAAAAGTATGCAGTGGTCTCTAGAGCACTGGAAACTTATTCTCTGAGGTGATAAATCATGCTTCACCATCAGGCAGTGTGATGGTGGAATCCTGCCTTTGGCAAATGGAGAACGATACCAGTAGAAAGCGTTATGCCATCAACAAAGCAGTGGAGGAGGGATTAATGGTCCTGGGCTGTTTTTCAAGGCTTAGTCCAGTTCCAGTGAATGGTATTATTAATGCCATAGCATATAAAGACATTTTAGACAATTATATGCTTGCAACTTTGTCGCTGCAGATAAGGGAAGGCCCTGTCCTGTTCCAGTATGACTGTGTTCCTCTGCACAAGGTCCATAAAATACTCAGATGACTTTGGTGTAGGGGAACTCCAGTGGCCTGCACAGAACCTCAACCCAATCAAACAACATTTGGGTGACTTGGAACATCGCAAGCCAGGCCTTCTCATCCAACACCAGTGCCTCACCTTACAAATGTTCTATTGACTGAATAGACACACTCCCCAAACAGTGTGAAAAGCCTTCCCAGAAGAGTGGAGCCTGTAATAGCCATAAAGGGAGGGGAGGCAACTCCATCTTAATGGTCTTGGTTTTGGAAAGGGATATCCAACATGCTAATTTAACTGTGAAGATCAAATACCATATACTTTTGGCCATCAAATTTGCACTTAAGGCAAAATCATTTCTCAAGTAATTTACCACTATTTAACACTGTTCACTAGTGTTTTGGATGATCAATAAAATGGCTTTCAAACATTGTAACCTCTGGAACCATTGTACCATTGCAAAAAAAAAAAAAAAACAAGGTTGTATGGTTCTCTAAAATAAACAATGTAACATTTGAGCACTCTGTTTACATATATTAAAAGACATTTTCTGCTGAAACATTGCTTTGATACAATGTTTTGTTGTATAAATACTTTTGAAACATTTGAGACTGGTTTATGAGCAGTGTTTTATTCTGTTAAAGTCCTTATCATAAAACCCCCTCTTTTCAAAGTTCCATGTATGAAAGTCATTGTATTCTTCCATTATACCCATACAGAGGTGGACAGTAACGAAGTAGATTTACTTGAGTACTGTACTTAAGTACAGTTTTTGAGTTTCTGTACTTCACTTGAGTACTCTCTCTCTCTGTCTCTCTCTCTCTCTCTCTCTCTCTCTCTCTCTCTCTCTCTCTCTGTCTCTCTCTCTGTTTCTCTCTCTCTCTCTCTGTCTCTGTCTCTCTCCCTGTCTCTCTCTCTCTCTCTCTCTTTTCTGTAAACTTATAATGTTCACTTCACTACATTTGAAAGACAAAACCGTACTTTTCACTTCACTACATTTCTATCAAGGTTCTCGTTACTCGTT
>JBBJLS010070895.1:0-11522 GCA_037577275.1 Bryconaethiops microstoma | reverse complement strand
TAGTGGCACCTCTGAGGTACCCTGAGCAAGGTACCGTCCCCACACACTGCTCCCCGGGCGCCGTGTTCCTGGCTGCCTGCTTCACTTGGTGAATGGGTTAAATGCAGAGGAAGAATTTCGTGCTGTGGTGTGTTCACGAATGATCACTTAACCCTTACAGTTAGCGCAGATACTGGCGGTGTTACACACTGTGCATTAAAATACATAGGGTAGTGAAGCATTGTCCTACCACGAAAAAAAACCCTAAATCGTGATCGCAGCATGTATTTTGATTAAATTGTATTTCGTGATGGCTGCACGGAAACTCATGAGATCGGATTGAAATTAAAGTGTGAGGGGTGGAGTATTTTGGAAATTAATCTAACATGAAAGGCCTTTAGTCAAGCTCTTGACGGCTTAACTTGTTGGAGGGTCAAATCATTTTATTCACTATCTGAATAATATATTTTAAATAATTAACTAAGAAAAGATCTGGTAGATAACTTGACACATGTCTTCTTGACAGCTGCCGAATCATAAAAGGACCTAAAGAGTGTTGCTCCTTTTCTTGTTTTCAGTATAGTCTATACAGCAACTCCATCAGTAGTTAAGTGATGTTTTTTCATATAGCACATTATCATACACAAAGGTCATTCAATGTGCTCAATGTGCTTCACAGGAGTAGAATAAAAAAATTAAATAGAAGAAAATAATGGAAGAAATAAAAGATATAAAGGAAAAAAGACAAAAGAAAACAGAGTGCAGCTGAAGTGCAGATATTTTAAAAAAGAATGTGGAGAATATATATTTTTAGCAGCTTTATAAAACTACAGTTGATGCAGATCTGATACTGATCAGCAGTTTGTTCCAGCAGCGAGCAGTATAGTGAATAAATGCCATTTCACCAGGTTTACTAAAGGAGCCTGTTGGTCCATGAGCTATTCTGGTCATCATACTCTCTAGTAGAGCCAGCATCTAGAAGCTTCTCATTATTCTGAAAAAAAAAAAACTGTTTCAGAAAACCATTATTTACTGAAGTGTGCTTGGCAAAGAATTTGAGAGCAGAATAAAAATGGGAGCATGTTTCCATAAGACATATAACAATATGCTATTGTTAGAATTAAGCAAGCTATTACTTTATATTTATGCATGTTACATGAATAGCAGTAAGTCTGATAGCCTGTGTTGAAGCCACTACATTAAACTATCGTAGTCTGGACAAATATCTGTACTAGTTTTTGTAACAATAAATTAGAAAAAGTTTCCATGTATGAAATGGGAAATGAGTGGATGAGTGGTATGTTTTTTTAACCCTGAAAGTGTTTACCTGTCATACAATGCCATTATATATATAGTTTTACAGTCCTATTAAAAAGTTGCTGACAAACTGACAGGTTGAAAATTGGCCTATGCACATGAAGAGGTGCTTACGCCTGTCAGGATCAAGCAAGGCAATGGTGTGTATCTGTGCAAATGTAATAAACTGATTATGAAGAGGGGCAATAAGGATTTCAGGGAAAGCTGTGGGCAGACAGTGATCAGATCCGGTGTCACTGATTGCCGCTGATGAGTGTATGCGGGGAGAATGTTAAATCACTCTATTACTTAACATACAGTGGAAATGACATGGATCAATCTGCTTACACAACATAAATGGCAAGATCACTAGGGGACAATCATGTGTATTCTCAAGTGTAACAAAACAAAATAATTATATAAAATGAATAATTAAATATATTTCCTCAAAATTATTCTGAAGGATATAATCACTTTGGGTTGGGGGGGTGGGGGGTGTTGCAGGAGTGGTGTCCCAATGCTAGCTTTCCGGTGAAATCAGGAATAGAGTTATTTTCCAGCTTCCAGCAGTTCTAAGAAAGATAGAGAACAGGACGGACAAAGTGAAAAGTTCAGGCCAGCATGACTGACAACGTTTAACTGAGTGTTTTTAATCAAGAACTGTTTTTAAAGAAAAAGCGAAACAAAGCAGAAGATGCTGAACTGATTTGCAGGTCAAAATCTGGGTCATTGTGCCTTCGTGACTATTTATCCTGGCTTGTTTTTTTCTGTGATGAAGCAACATAATGTTAACACAAAAGGGGAAGTGCCAGAGTATCCTAGAGATGCATCAATTTATAACCAGCTGGATGGGAACTGGCAGTACATAAAGCTCCTGACAGCACAATACAGCAGGCTTTATCTCAACAGGCTTTGCCTTGTTTGAGCAGAGCAGAGAAACTAAGGCAAGTTGAGTGTTTGAATAGTAAGCTCAGGTAGTTTAGACCATTACTGGGTGGGTCATAAATTACTGGCCAGTCATGCTAGCCATGTCTTGGATATGCAGTAACAATGGTGCATCATTCACCAGAATTGTTACACAGTTGTACTGCATTAACCCTTAAGAAATTATTTTTTTTTAAATCTGCTGGGCTCCTGAGTGGCACCACTGTCTTCTGTGTTCTTCTGTGCCGACTTGTCTAGTGATATTCTATTAGCGGCAGTTTGAAAATCTCTCAGAGAAGTCCAAGGGGGTGGAACTAGGTATTACTAAATTAAGGAGAGAACAGAGTAAACTTTACAATTGATAATAACAGTGACCGTGTGGTAGCAGTGTGAGCAATTCCGTTTCACGTTTTGGTGGACCGTCTACGCTTCAGCCTGTAATTAACTGTTGTTTTTCCACGAGGCATATCTGATGTTTTATATGTTCTTTTTTTGCATAGTGGAGCTTTAACTTGCATGTAGGTTTTAGGAGGTCTTTCTGAGTCCATGCAGTGATTTCCAAAACAGAATCACATCTGTTTTTAATGCAGTGCTGTCTGAGACCCTGAAGATCACTGCCATCCAGTACTGTTTTTCAGAAGTGTCTCTTGTGTACAGAGATTTCTCTGGATTTTCAGAATTATTTAATGATATTATGCACTACAGATGATAAAATTCCCAAATTCTTTGCAACAGAGCACTATCTGCCTGCATAGTATTTCTCAGGGTTGGTAATCCCTCTCCATTTTTGTTTCTGAGAGACTCTATCCTATGGGATGTTCTTTTTTAGTCAAGATGTTGCACCAGCATTATACAACTTTGCCAGTTTTTTGTTGCCTCTTTCCCAACTTTTTTGAAACATGTAGCAGGCATCAAATTCAAAAGGATCATATATTCATCACAAAACAATAACATTTCTTAGTTCCAGTATTTAATATGTAGTCAAATATAGGGTTATGTGATTTTCATATAATCATTTTCTGTTTTATTTACATTTTACACGGCATCATAACTTTTTTATAATGGAATTGTATTATATTCTAAAAAACAAACACATATTGGTAATATGTATAGACTAAATGTAGCATAACTCACCATTTGAATTCTCTAAATATGTTTTGCCGCTTATAAAACAAGCTGCAAATCATAATTATGACAATAAGAAATTGAACAGTAAATGAAATAAATTTTCATGAATGACAGAATGGCTGTAATTTAGTAGCAGTGGGTCAGTAAAGCCCTGATAGTGTGCATCATAACCCATCCCCGAGGAAATTGCTTAAATTGCTTAATGGAACTTTTTTTTAAATTAAAAGCAGGGATTTTTAATATGGGCGGGTTGTTCCACCAAAAACAAAAAAATATTTCTTCAAGCTTGGATTGAAATGGACATTGTTGACGTCACTTAGGGTAAAGTGCAGTGCAATGACAAAATACACAAAACATCTGATTTAACTGCACAGAAAAACAATGTTTTTCTACCAATCATACACTCAGACTAGCTGTGCTCTTTTCCTTATTTTTTCCTCATAGCTTTTTAGTGATATTTACCATTGTATTAAAAATAAGGGATTTCTGGTTGGTTAAACTGTGACAAGCACAACTTTGATCACAGAAATGAGTAGTAAAACCTGGACCTTTTGTACTAGATTTCAAATGGAAAAAATACAGGTAGAACTGATTTGAAGGAGAGCAGACTGGTGGCTATTTCTATACCATTTATATCATTTCCTTAATCCAACTGAGGAAATAAACATAAGATTCAAAAGGACTTTATTTATCTGCAGAGAAATTCTTGAGTTATTCACATGATCAGCGCAAAAAGAAAGATTAAAAGATAATAAGACAATAGAAAAAATAAACAATTGTGCAGCACAATGACAGTAACATTAGTGTAACAAGTAACAGTGTAACACTGATATTGCTGACACTGTCTCAAAGTAGGCTTTCTAGAAACATGTAGAAGTGAGCAGGAGATGGGAGGAGTCTATGAAGGGGCAGAGCCAGCAGAGTTGTCATGGCAATGCCCCTCCTTCCCCTAGACCGGTTAGACAGGAGGGACTCCATGCTTGAGCCATATGTGCATGTTTGTGTATGAAGACAGGAGCTAAGCTCCAGAGCTCCAGTGCGTTTCACACCAGCAACATCGGGGCTGATTTGACACTCTTTCATTTTAAATGCAGCAGTTCAGCTCCTGAGAGGAGATTAAGGTGGGAGCAGGTAAGAATCATAAAACTTACAAAACCCTACTCCTTAATATTGCCTACAGGTTATAGTCTACTACCTTACAATAATACGATACTGCCTTGTAATAAATAATATCCTCCTGTCTTATAATAATAATCTACTACCATATAATACATTATTTGATTGGAATACTCTATACTGCCTTTTAATAATGCTCTACAACATTATAATAATACTTTAAACTGCCATTTAACAGCACTCTACTGCACTGCGATAATACTCTATGCTGCCTTATAATAACAAACTATATTGCATTATAACAATACTCTATTGTGTAACACGTATATTAATACTCTGTACTAATTTTAACTTATCCAACCATTACTGTCTTATACTCTGGGCTACCTTTTTCATTATATACTGTGTAATGTGCCTGTCTGTTATTTGATGCTGAATGTTGGAACTGAACAGCTACTGTGGGTTTTTGAATACAAAAGAGGAGAAACTAATGATCTTACTACTCTGTCATAAAGAAAAGGTAAACAGTCCTGGCAAATGTTAGCTCCCCACCAGTGCCGACAATATAAATGTACCCTCCAATTATGCACTTTAAAAGAGCGTAAAGTTAGTTCATTGTGACCATTGTCTACAGAGCATCAAAATTGTAGAGCGCACATTTATCTTCCCCTTGTGTGATAAGACATTCTGGCTGGACAACATTTTTGGAGTTTCAAAATATTATGTAAGCATTTATATCGGGGTTTGTGCAGCTGCATTAGTGTTGATGTGAAAAGAGGAGTATGTTTATATATCATGGAAATGTTATGTAGCTCAGTACATGTCATTCATGGCAGCCAATCATGACCTGATTTTGCATCATTGTTATTGCAATTCAATAGCTATGGTTCATGCAAAACAAACAGCAGGCATCTTACAGTTTGCATTGACTGACTAGGATGTGGGTATTGCAGAGTAATGCTGTATAGTGTGTAACTGTTTAGACACAGTGATTTAAATTTGACTTCAGCTGACTCTATGATTTAAGCAAACGAGTGGTTGATGTGGTTCATTTGTGTTAATTTACTCACTGCTTGTTAGTGGATGGCTGTCTGTTTCAGTATTGTTTTGTACATTCGGAGTATTCCTTGCCAGATTAACAATGTCAGATAAAATAGCAACAAACCTGGTTGAATTTTAAATGGAAAGCTTAAGGGTTTCAGTTCAATAGAGTATAACTGAATAATCTACGTAAAGATTTGTAGCAGTTTGACACCTGGTTAGTGACACCTATTTTTCTGTTCTTCAGAGTAGAAACTGTGTTATCTGTGTTAATTTACCTTTCTTTATTAAATGCTTTTCAGTGACTTGGTTATATTTTGTACTTTGTGCCTTAAACTGTAGTTTAGTACATCAAAATGGATTTACCTTTACAGGTTGACCAACAAACATCACAACCCACAGAACACCTTGTTAAAGTTATCTTAAAGTTTAAAAAGTTTAAACGAAAGCTTTCAGGTTATAGTGTAAAGGTAATGCTCTTACCACTATCATTCATGGAGATAACATAAAGAAGCCCACCAGAGAGCAGTTTTGCTGTCTAATTATAACAGTGTGCTGGAAAGTGCTGATATAGTGAGGATTATGTAATGAGCTTTCCAGGCATAATCTTGTGTGTGGCCCAGGCCTGGGCTTGGCTTCACCACATCAGGTGCTTGGCAGCGTGGGTGAAAATGAGCTGTACTTGCGTACACCGACCTGTTCCAGCCTGGCGTGAATTATTACAGGGTTTCTCACTCTGCTAAAATGTAATCAACTGGTGCCAGTTAAATGTATTACATTTTATTAGATACATTTTTAACATTTAATTTGCTCAGTTCATATATAAACAGCATTTTCATGTAAATTGAAGATATTACAAATCAGTCTCACTTTCACCAACATGGTGAAAGTAAATATTGTACATCTAAACAAAATTTTGAGTCAATTTAAAGCAGTATTTATAGTGTGGAATATTTTTTTACAACAAGTTTGCCTTCCTGTTTAAGTTAAGCACATTTCTAGCCCAACACAAGGTCTTGGTGGGTTACCTGAGATTATCTGGGACTAAAACAGTGGCCTAAATCATTGCATTTTCTATCATGCTTTTTTATAATTTGACATCTTAAAATGTTTCCTTAATGATTTGCTAGAGAGAGACATGTGTTGTTTGGATTATTTGAAATTATTCAGTAACTACATTTTAAAGGTCTGTTTGATTTTGAATGCAGAGGACACACTTAGAAATCTGTCTTAATCTGGAACCCTTATTGTAGTCCATATACAGTGTAATAAAGAATACACAGGAAAATAAATGTCCATTATTTTATCTGACCTTTCCAATTATTGTTTCAGATTTAATGTTTCTGTTTTGTTGATACTGTGTTAATCTTGTGCAAGCAGTTGACACATTTAAATCAAATAAATTCAAAAGAAGCAGTTTTTTAGTGTAACATTAATTTGTTGTGTTTTCAAAGCACAGTTTGTTCGTAAGGCTAGTTGGGCCACTGCTTGGATGTATAAAGTCTAAACTGCTGCTGTTCTAAAGAGCCGTGAAGATGTCCATTTAATGAAAAATGTCTATTTGTAAATATACAGGCAAAAGTAATACAGATGCTGAGAAAACATGCAGTAATGGAAAGAACACGTTATCTGTCAACAGGTGGATGTTAACACCATAGTGCATGAGGCAACAAAAGTTTATTCTGGACATTAGAGTGCACAAATCATGAACTTTGTAATGAGCTGATCTGATTACATTTTTGAAAACCAGAATGGACTATGACCAACTTTAATTATTCTGTAGTATATTTTTGGTATTTCTTTTTAAATTCCCAAAGATCCCACCATGAGGGCTCAGGGAACACACGAAACACAGAGTTTCAGTACTTTCTTTTAGCCAAAGTTGCAATGTAAATAATACTAATTACTGTCCAAAATTCTTAAACACAGTAATTTTCATTTTAAAAGCAAAATTGAAGTTTCATATTTAATTACCATGCAATAAAATCAAGTGTTCCATGAAAAACAAGAGGTGACTAGGTTTTAGGCACAGTGAGTCATGCTTGGTACAGCTGCTCTTATCTGCTTCACGTCACTTCAGTCATAAAATTGCAACATAGATCAACCAAAATCAAAATAATAAATTGTGGTTTCTTTAGACTTTCTGGAGGTTTCTATACACTTTTAGAGGTTACTGTGAGTTGGCTACAGGTTTTTAAACTGTAAAGGTTTCCATATTGTTTCTATAGAGGTTTTCCACAGAGGTTTCTATAGACTTGTAAATCACAGTAAATGGTTCTGAACTTGCCTCATATATAGAAATCTGGGTTAAAACAGGTACAAAATAACAGGTTAAAACAGATACAAAAATGTTTACAGATACAAAATAAGAGAAAACACGGTCAGTTTCTCAGGTTTTATATTTTACACGTATTCAACAGAATAATTTTGCCTGTTTTTAAGAACTGCAGACAATATTTCTCTTAATGTCCAAATAAAAATATTGTTCTTTGAAGCATCGTATTAAAGGAAATGATAAAACATCAAAATACGAGAAATGAAGCAGTGTTTACAGAACTTGAATAATTCAGGGAAAGCAAAAATCTTGTTCTCTCTGAAACAAAATGGCAATAATTAACTCTGACATGTGTTTTGTCATCCAACTGGTCACATTGCAAGAGGAGAGTGTTGATTACAGCAGTGTTTTTATACTTTTCCTCATTAACTAAGATTTGACTCTAATCAGTACCTCATGAAGCATTTTTTTCCAGACCTGTATATAGGATATCTACATGAATCAGGCTATACTGATTAGTCACTGTTCTGCTAAAGTAATCTTCAGAGTAGGCTGAATGTCCATTACATTGGTAGGTCTACACTACAGGGCAAAAGTATTAGAAGCATGCAGTGATATTGAACGATCTTACTTAAGTAAATTCTACGGGAAATGTCTGCATCTTTCTTGGCCTGTAATTTAAGTGTCATTTAGAAATAACCTGATTGTGTCAAATGTAACATTTCAGTCCCTGTCTGTTTCTACCTAAGCACAAGAAGTATGAAAGAATGTTTGGTAAGTTGGCTACTGCGCAGCAGTGTTACATTAAGCCTTCTTGAGCTTCCTCTGAGCTCTAATTGCTACCTCAAAGGGATTACAGTGAGATGTAGCAGCTCTTTCACCCCGCTTTAAGCATAGTTCTTACAAGGAAACCCCCAGGAATCTATTAAACCACACTGAGTACATTCACCCTCTTTGTATTGCTCAAAAGCCAACAGTACAGTTCACTTGTAAAGTTATGATGGTTGCACCTATGCAATGCTTATAGAGAATCTTTTAAACTGGTCTTTTGTTTGGTGAGATGTTTAAAAGTACCGCTATCTTGACAGCCAGTTTTCATTGGTTTCAGTCACCTCAAAAGATAGATGCAACTGAGAGTGTGATGGTCAAGTAAACTTACATACAAGAGATTTCTTGGAAGTCCTTGGGTGTAATCGTGGCCCTAATCACTTCACTCTAGACTGGAAAATTATGAGCTCTACATAAAGCACTATATTCCATTCTGTATAGTATATGAGGGAATATAACTTGTGATGTAAAAGTTTAAACAGTTTTGTACAGCAACATTATATGGATTTGTTCATTACACTGCATTAGTAGTTCTGTCACACAGTGGTGAACCATGACTTTTAGAGATAGGACTTCATTTCAGGCCAAAACACAGTCAAAACACAAAAACACTCATCAGTACTGCTAATTATGCAATAATGCAATAATGCAAGTTATGGATTCTACTTGTTTGTTATTTTATAACTGTTCTAGATTTAACATAGATTGAAGCTTATAAAATAAATGTTATGGTCTAAAGTTTCTAATAGACATTCACATTGTATGTCACATCTCTAGAATGCATCCTTCAGTAAAGAGTCCTGACATAGAACTGCTGCTGTTTACCATCTTTACTATACTTTATGCTGTCACAGATGACAGTCCATTAGGATGCCTCTTGCATTTACAGGTAGTGATGTACCTAGGACTTCCAGAAAGCCTAGACAGTGGTCACTAACCCTGGCCCTGGTGATCTGCCTTCCTGAGAAGTCTAGTTCCAGCCATGATCTGCAACACCTGCTCTGGCTGATGAACTTTTTCAGAAGTCCCTCGGTTGCTGGAGTGTTACGTAAGCTGGAAGGGATGCATGGTTGATCCAGGAAAGTAGATTTCCAGGAGGATGGTGCTTGACCACTGGCCTCGAGAAACCATGTGCCCTCAAGAAAGGGGTTCTACCAACTAGAAATCAAAATGTGATTGATCGATTCATTCCACTTCTACTTACATTGGTGGTTTATCTGGAAAGGTGGTCTTATAAAGTAGGACTTCAATCCAGTGCTTGAAGGCCTGATCAATGTGAGACCTCACTTCGCTATTTAGAACTATAGAGAAAAAACTGATTGGATCATTTTATCCATTTCGAGTATTTAACCTTTATATTTCCAACTAAAACTTAACAGTATAACAGTAGTACTTCTACTTTAACACTTTAATCAGTATTTTCCCACTGCAGATTATATATATATATACATATATATATATATATATCGTGTACAAGGATATGCTGTACACATGATGGTAAATCAGTTAATGAAGTCTCAGTCTGATAGAGAAGGATTATGGCTTGTATTGCCACTGCCCTTTAATATCTTCATTTCTTGTCTTTCTACTGGAGTCACTTGAACAGATAATAGACTGTAAGTGTATGTGTGTGTGTGTGTGTGTGTGTGTGTGTGTGTGTGTGTGTGTGTGTGGCTTGGCTGGAAAAGGGAAGTGAGAGGAAGCTGAAGACTTTAGTGTTGCGTTAATGTCACTGTGGACATAAGCTATTAATGTAGTTTTTAGTGTGAGTTATTATAATGATAGATGGCATGAAACACTTCTTTTTATATTTTGTTTAATTATGTCTCACTTGTAGCTTATTACCAGTAGGGACGCTCTGTTGAAAGTGCAGATTCAAAATAACCAGTCCTTACTAGCGTAACTAAAAAATAAAAAAAAAATTAAACTTGTTTTAATTCATAAGATCATAAGAATTTTATTTAGTAACGTCACATGGTTTTTTAAGTTAACTTATTAAAATTGAGAAGAGAAGATATATTTTGAACCTGATGAAAAGTTAATCTTGCGTACAATTTTGTTTCATGGGAAAAAAACATATTTTGTCACGAATTCCCAGGTCTCCCGAATGAGGGCAGACGCAAACGCTGACTTCCATATTTTCGTCTTTATTTCTAAACACAAAGCAAATAGCTGGCCAGAACAACTTCAAAACAAAAGGAGACAGGGAAAGCACTCAACTAAAGTCAGCAGGACGGTGGACCGACACTAAGGTCCACCACACAAACTTAAGTACATAAATCCAAAACCCCATGAACCAATCCCAACACAAAGCTTCTTTTCCTGAGCATGCCGGCAGCTGTAACATATAATCAACAAACTCAAACCGAGGCATCCTCTAGCGGCCACCCACAGTCACTGTCCCAAGGCCTGACATATTTGTTATTTTTAGCATTAAAAGAAATTTGAAAAAAATCTTCAATAAATAATATGAACTAAATGCATGTCATCACTGACCAATAAAATCATGCCTCTTCATTTTTTCCAAATTTTTCACAATCTTAATCTTCCATAACGAATGGACATAAGAAATATTCCAAAATGGCTCAGCATAAAAATATTTTTACATCAACTTACGTTAGAAGTAAACATCTTACAGTTTCTCAGCTTGTTTTAGGGAAAAATAATTAATGTAAAATGACATACTTTTGTTTTCGATGGATAATTGCAGCTTTTGTGGCAGCTGATGGACTAGTGATTAGGATGTTCGTCCTGCAATCAGGAAGTTGTGGGTTCGATTCCCATGACTGCTAAGCACTTCTGAGGTACCCTGAGCAAGGTATCATCCTCATACACTGATCCCCGGGCGCTGTGTTCCCGGCTGCCCGCTGCTTCACTTGGTGAATGGGTTAAATGCAGAGGAAGAATTCTGTGCTGTTCACACTGTGTGCTGTGG
>JBBJLS010070894.1:0-11522 GCA_037577275.1 Bryconaethiops microstoma | reverse complement strand
CTACAAGCAAGTTAGATGCATTAGGTATTGTAAGTGTGGTGGCAATAAATCAACAATGCAGTGAAATATGTACTTTTTATACTTAAGTATTTTTGAAAGCAAGTTCTTCAGTACTTTAACTTAAGTGAAATTTGAGTGTATGAATTTTTATTTGTATTGGAGTAACATTTGATTAGTGGTATCTGTCATGCCGGGGAGGTGCCCGTTTGGGCAGGAGGCACAAATGCAGACTCTTATGCTTGTTTCTTTCTTTATTTAAACAGAAAGTAAAACTGCAAGATGGCCATGAAACACAAATGAAAGGGAAACCAAAACAGACACCAACCTTCAGGGTATTGTAAGGGTGAACCGACAAATGAAGGAAACAGAAGCAGGCTTTGTTTCCCTCAAAGTGGCTTGAGGCTTGAGGCTTGAGGCTTCAGTGGCACTGACATGGGCCATAATGGCTTCACTAAGAGGCCTAGTGGCACCTCTAATGGGCCTAGCGGGACTGCTGAGGGGCCTAGCAGGACTGCTGAGGGGCCTGACCTTCTAGGTGCAGCCACCGGCTGTATCCTGCCCAGGAATGAAGCTTCTTGGCTTGGGAGTGTAGCTGCGTGACTTGGGAGTGAAGCTTTTAGGCTTGGGAGAGCTCCGTGACTCGGGAGCGGAGCTTCGTTACTCAAGAGCGAATATATTTGGCTTGGGAGAGCTCTATGACTTGGGAGCGGAGCCTCTTGACTTGTGAGCAAAGTTTTTTGGCTCGGGAGAGCTTTGTGACTCGGGAGCGGAGCCTCCTGACTCTGGAGTGAAGCTTTTTGGCTCGGGAGAGCTTCGAAGCTCGGGAGCGTAGCTTCTTGACTCGGGAGCGTAGCTTCTTGACTCGGGAGCGGAGCTTCTTGACTAGGGAGCGAAGCTTTTTGACTTGGAAGCAAAGCTTCTTGACTTGGTTAGAGCTCTGTGACTCGGGAGCGGAGCCTCTTGACTCGGGAACAGCTCCGCGAGCCGATCCATTCGGCCCTGTGTCTCCTCCATGTGATGTTGGATCTCCTCCCAGGGTTCGGTGGCCATGAGCAAAGTCTTGCTCGCTCCCCAGTAGCTCCCTACTTGTTCGGGCCAAATCTTTCAGCAGCCACTCCCGGGAGAAAACGACAAGCTCCCAGGAGAAGGCGACACGCCGAGCATGTGCCCATTCGGGCAGGAAGCAGAAAAGCAGACTCTCATGCTTGTTCCTTTCTTTGTTTAAACAGAAAGTAAAAAGGCACAATGGCCGTGAAACACAAATGAAAGGGAAACCAAAACAGAGTCCATCCTTCAGGGTATTGTAAGGGTGAACCAACAAATGAGGGAAACACAAGCAGGCTTTTGTACATGGACCTGAACACAAAACACCTGATTACACTTAAGTTAACTGGTTGTCTAATTATGTTCCCCTGTGGTACTATCCATATCTTCTTGATGGTTATCAGCACTACACCTAATGTGTGGTGGATAGAGATTAAACTGGCTTCTTGTATTGACACAGAGAGTGTGTATCTGTGCACATACTGATGTGTGTGTGTATGTGTGTAAGGTTGACCTCCCACATGCCAGTCTGTTAGAAGTGTGTACATGCATATGTGTGTGTGTGTGTGTGTGTATTCGTGTCAGCATAGCCGAGAGCAGACGTGGAAAAGGTTGCACTCCGAGATCCACTCAAGCTCTGGCGTGCGGACCCTCTCCAAACACAGCCTTCTAAGGTTAAGCCAAAGCCGGCGAAAGAAAAAGGAAAAAAAGAAGACAACTAGCTTCCCCACAAATCCAGTCACTGACATCATCAGCTCAGGCACTAAGTGTTTTTTTCTCCCCTTTTTTTCCACGTTAACGTCAGAGTGAGTCACACTTAAACAGCAGGCCCTAGGAAAGCAAGAGCGGATGCATCCTTAACTACAATCAGCACCACCTCTGATTGGGCTCCAGTAATGTAGGCTAATGTATTTCCATTTTGGCTCAGAATTAATACCCTTTATGACCGGCTCACACTTGGAGCGGGGGGAGGTGTGATTGCTAGAGTGTGTGAACTCTTTTTAGGGCAAGTGGGGTTTGTAGTGTTGATTATGGCCTACGTTATCATTGTCCAAAAGTCTTGAGCCCCCCCTCATTTCATTCTATTTTGCTTTGAATCACCTTGATTTAGCAAAAAATACTATTTTTTTACTTTATGTCTATCAAACACACTGGGCACATTGAGTAGATTAAATGCAAGAAATGGGAACAAATGCTTTACTGGTAGTGCCTAAATATACAAGGTGCCTAGATAAATTTGTTCCACCACTATACTGATCATCTGGAATCATCTACACCTGTTTCTTCACTGGTTCGGGCCTTAAGTTAGATGTTCTTTGTTCTGCTTGGAGGATTCATACGTAGGTTACTGTGTGGTGTAACAAAAAACAAACATTTCTCTGAAACTGGTCAGGTTCAGCGACTTGACTGAAAATGGGAGTCTTTGAAAATCATTTAGAAAGCCTGAAGAACTGTTCCTCAAGCCTGGAGAACTGTTCCTCAAGACTTCTTCACTGTTTGGAAGCAAACTGTGAAGAAATGAGGGTTTGCACAGTACTGTACTGTAGGTAACAGCTAATAGGATGGTGTTAACTGGCTGCACACATCACCACAAATCGTGTCTGGGCAAATTTCAGGTTCCCCTTATTTTTTTCGCAAGAGGTAAGACCTGTTTGTTGCTTGCTGTTTATATTAATTAGTATTGGTTCTTGCTGACTGACCAACTGGCCACAAAATGTGTTTCCACACATTTCCAGATTTTAAGTCGAATAACCCGACCGTTCACAGACCCGAGACTTCTGTTTTCCTGTTTTGTGCCCAGCATGGCATTTCCCCACTGTTTTTGAAACCCACCCACTGGCCACTGCCTGGTCAGAAATGCCTACAGTGTCCAGCCAAAGTCCTTAAAAGACTCGTTGGCTGTTCCCTCTGCAACAGTGCCACCCTCCTCTCTCTACACAAACACATACTGGAATGTGATGGGGAGGGATATGGGTGGGAGTGAGGAGAGTGAGGGGAAACCGAGGGCAAATAACAGTGTTTTTATGCCCAACAGCGCAGTGGGAGAAGGAAGCTTCGGGAAACTGAGGTTTTGGGGTGGGGTGACAGGCCATCAGCAGCCCAATTATAGGGAAATGACCTGGACTCGAAGTCATGGCCAGTGACGAGCTGCAAGTGGTGGGAATTTCAACAATGCAGCTGTGTATGTGTGTGTGTTTATATGTGTGTGTGTGTTTTCGTATATTTTCTGAACTAAATGACCTGACTTTAAAAAGCCCACAGAATACAGTTTCTCCTGATGTCAACTTATAACTTGTATGTAGTTTTGTGATCTACAAACAGGCAAACAACACTTTTCAACAACTATTTCATAACCTCTGACAATTCCCTTTGAATTAAAGGTTGCTTTTGTTATTGTGTTACTGTGCATAACTTTTCTCTGTTCTGACTGGCTGCCGTACATACAGGAAAGATGTACCTTCTATGTGACATTTTGCACACTGCACTGATCTTGCTTCTGTTTGTAATGTTTGTGATATTTGTTTAGTTGGAATATTTTTTTTTCTGTATGTTTTATTATCTAAGTTTAGCCTTCCCATGTTTCTCTGTAAATTATTTGATAAAATATTCTGCTGTGTCGATGCAAGGGCTCATTTTACTATATGCTGTACTTGTATAACTATGTATGTGACAAATAAAGAATCTTCAATCTTGCATCATTATGTCTCATTCTAAAAGCAGTCTGGGCTGAAACTGTCATTAATGGTAAGAGCTAACCTGCTGTAGACCAACCAGCCACAATGTTAAAACCAGCGACAGGTAAAGTGATTAGCAGTGATGGTCTGGTTACAGTGGCTCCCTGTACAGGGGAGGCATATATTTGGCAGTGAACAGTTAGTTCTTGAGGTTGATGTTGGAAGCAGGAAAGATGGGAATCTCTTACTCTCTTTCCTTGCTCTCTCTCTCGCTTTCCTTCTCCCCTGAAATCTGTTCTGCTTCTTTCTCGTCTTCTTAGCACATCTGCTGAGCACTCGGCTCCTGCTTCAGACCAGATTTCAGCCCTGATTCGTGTCAGGTGTTGATTTTTATATGCATATGGACATGTGGGCGCGGATGCGTGAGTCAGCGACACAACGGAAAAAACAAAACTCTGCAAACGCACAGCACTAGAGGTCATTACTGCCACTACTGCCCTTATGGTAAATACAGGTAAAATCAGCCATAAACGCAGCCAGAAAGGAATGTTATCGAGGAGAGCCTGGAGTTGGGAGGTTTTATTTCGTCCAAAAGCAGCCTATCAGCATGTTTTGGCTGCTGAATTTGGACCCATTTTATATTAAGTGTGTAATAACTGTGTGATTATATATAAATAAGGCATGCAATAACGGTAAACACTAGTCGCTTTTACGCATGCAATTACATGCAGTTACATGGGATAAACTTGTGCAACTGCATACTGAAGTTAATACACATGTGTAATAAATAAACATTGTGACTGCAGCCACATGTCACAGTGAATACATGACCAGTAGTTACATTATTATTGCATGCATTGTTAACGTGTAATTACGCAGTTATTAGGCACACTTAATATAAAGAGGCATCCTGAAGTTTGCCTCTATTGTATGAGGCTGCTGAAATAAATTAGGAGCACTAATTAACATCAGGTTAGAAGCGCTAATTAACACCAAGTGCTCATAACTTGCTTTCATGGATACTGTGTGATGCATTGCTAAAAACTGTTTCATGAATATTTGTTGTAAAAAGACTTTACTTATGTAGCATTGACATGGACATGACAGGAGTTGTCATGACAGGTTATGTCAGTATATGTCTTTACAGACGATATTTTTTGATGGCATGATATTAACTCTTAGAACACAAGCGACACAAATCCGAACACCCACAAATCCGTACACCCAAGAACAAAAACGCACACATTTTTAAAATTTTGGGTCCTAGAAAAAAAATGGTCTTTGAACCTGGAACAACTTTCAGGATAGTCTCTGCCCTCAAGTGGGTGGGGATAACCTGCAGAGGGTGGGGGTCCGGAGAGCGGCCGTGCGGTGATGCGCCGAGCGAAAGAGCAGCAAACAGTGATCGTGTATGAGAGTAAACACCACTTTTGACTTTTTTTAGACCATTTTTATTTGTTGAAATCACATTTTACTGGTTTCAAGGGTTAAAAAGTGCAAAAAGGTAGCAATTAATTTTGTACGTCCAAAGCAAGAGATAGGGTTAGTGAGGGACATGTTGATGCGTCTGGTACTGCATTTCAGACAAAGGAAGCTCACTTGGGGAGTGCACAATTACAACTGTGTGTGAAGCCTCCACTACCACAACCCCAAATAGTGAAGCAGGTGTCTTAGCTGTGCCTGCGTATTGTGTGTGAGCGGGTAAGTGGGCGTGATGCGTGTTAGAGTAAGAGAGTGGGTGGGCAAATGAAAGAAAGAGAGAGACTGGAGGAGAACGAGTAGGCTGCAGTTGACTAGCGCTGACTCTGCTTGCCTTGAGTGGAAGATGTGATGCAGGGAGTGGTTTCCCAAAGCTTTGTTAAAGTTACTAACAATTAGTCAAATCTGATTTCAACACATAAAAAGGTGTAAAAACGATGTTTGCTCTCCTCGCCGCTTGCTGCTCTTTCGCTCGGAGCGCTGCCGCTCAGCTGCTCTCCGGACCCCCTTCCTCTGTGGATTTTCCCCACCCACTCGTGGGCGGAGATTATCCTGAAAGTTGTCCCAAGTTCCGAAAGGACTGTCAGCCGCTATTCCTAGAATTGAATCCAGGACCTACCCAACGCACCACTGTGCTGCCCACATAAACTCATCCATAAAGGAAACAAACTTCCACTGAAACTGCAAATTTGTGCATTCTCATAAAATAGTATTTTATTTTTTAAATATTTGCCTGGATTATCATAAGACAAAACACCTGAGGAGTTGATTTCCATTCCACTGGTGGAATGACCTTTAGGAGGCCCTGTTGTCAGGTTCAGACCAAGGTGGACCCAAGCGCGGAATAATGCAGGCAGTAATATTTCTTCCATAGATCAGAAACAAAAAACATACACTGGCAAAGATAAGCAGACAGTTCTGAATTGTCATAGCAAAGAGTCGAGTCCAAGAGTAGAATCTAAATGGTCCGTATCCAGAAAGGCAAACTGCGAACAGAACAAAAGGGCCAGACAGGAATCAGAGTGGACAAAAAGAGGCAGGGAAATACAAAACCGGAAACACTGAATTGCAGGATACAACAAAAGATAGGTTTGCAGGCACAGTCCTGACACCTTGCAAATGTGGAAGTCTGAGGTAACTATGTCAATTAATTAGGGTCATGTGATTTAAAATCACATAGATTAGGTCTAGGCATTAGGAGCTGTTGTGGGGATGAGGGGAGGAGTCAGGGGTTAGCGTCCTGATGGGATCTATCACCTGTCAATGACACGTAACCGGGGCAAGATCCATCAACACACCAGAAAAAGCTTCTTATCTGATTTCTTCTCCCATTTATTTAATTAGCATTGTATGACTATAACGACCACTATATGAATATCTATTTGTATCAACAGACTGACGTAGCTGATGTCAATGGTACTGTAGTAAATTGTACATCAGACTGGTCACTTTCGAAGTCAGGAAAATATCATGTGTCGTCACTGGAGATGCATATAAATCCTGGTTATCCACATGTGAGTAGATCACTTGAGACAACTGCTAATATCAAATCGGAACACGACGAAAGTTTGAGGCTCCTTCAGTGATGCTGAGCACATGCCATCCAAAAGGCACAGCATGAAACAGAGTTGGGGTCCCAGGGAGTTAAAACAAAGGAAAAGATAAGAGAGCAAAGAGCACTGGGTGTGGTGAGAAAGAAAAGTGAAATCCGTTTAATCAAGAGAAGCTGTACTGCAGGACGGGGGATCCCTCACTAGACTACCAAACACCATAAATCACTTCAGCACAAAAAAAAAGAGAAAAAAAGAGACACCGACTGAATTTCAAGTTTGAGGGGTGATTGCACTGAAATGGAAATGGTCGTTTAGAAACCTGACCAAAATCTCTGGGCCGACTTCAATCTCTCTCTGGAGACGGGAGGAAAAGAAGAATGAGGAGAAAATCAGGTTGAGAGAAGAAAAAAATAATCTGGACACAGAAGAAGTGTGAGGAGAGAGAGAAAAAAATAGAGAAAGAGAGAGAGAGAGAGAGAGAGAGAGAGAGAATGTGTAAAAACAAATCAGAGAGAGAAGGCCTCTTTGTATCCAGGCAACCTCAGCACAGGTGCTTGAGTAAGCTATGGGGGTTGTAGGGGGAGTGCTGTAATTACACTAACTCCCTGTTACACCAATTCCAGCTCTCTGCATCACCCGCTGTTCAAGGTACACTCACCCACTCCAAACCCACCACCTTCAGTCACGATCACACGCCAAAATCTGCTTTTTTAAAAATTCTTATACATTTTTTGACTGATGTTTTTGAAACGTCTTCATAAATGAGTGACTAGAATGGTACCACTTCACAATAAGACCTTTATAAAGATATATAAATGATTTATAATCAGCTTATTATTCAGTTTATGGACAGGTTAATAAATCATGAATAAGCAGTTATAAAGAAGTTATAACAGTTTATCTAGGCGTTTTAATGGTCGTGACACGTTAACAAATACCTGATGAAGCTGACAGTTGTTGTTTAGAGCTGTTTGTTAATGATTTATAAACTGTCTAATTAACAACCTGATTATGAATCATTCATAAACCCTTTATAAGGGCTGTCTTATTGTAAAGTGTTACCGACTGGAACACTAGTGATGAAGTCATGAGTTATTTTTTTGTGTTTCATCCTCAAATCCTGCTGTGCAACCTGTTGGGTAGATGAGCCTTTTTAGGGCAACAGGCCTCATCTGAATCAAAACTGACTGGACAAGGTCAAGGAGGCTGGAAAAAAAAAGAAAATGTCACGTAAAACCAAAGTTATTGTCGTTTAAAAAAACACTACTAATAACTTAATAACCACTACTGGGTTTTAAAAATGGCATCACTTGCAGATACCCATAAATAACAAAAATAGCCAAATTTCTTTTATTTTAGGTCTTGAAAACAAACAGAAAAATTCAAGACCTTTGAGCCCAGGAGAATGTTCAGAATAGAAAAGCCGCAGAGGGAGGGGGTCTGGAGAGCAGCCGAGCAGCAAGTTGGAGAGGAAACATTGGTATTAGACTGTTTTACACTGGTTTCATTTGTTGAAATCGGATTTTTGAATCAGATTTTTGAGTTCTAAGGGTTAAAATGCGCTTTATAAATAAACTGAAGACGACTTAAAAATCATAGAACTGGACTCTTTGGTACAACAAGACTAATGACCACCTATGTACCTCACTCCCCGAGAATTCTCTGCCGCTGTCTGCTGCTCATTGCTGTTCCGACTACACGTTCCAGCCGTGCTCACACAGCAAGATTTACCCCTGCGAAATACAAAAACGCTTAAAAATGTGATGCTTGCAAACAGGGAATCATTGCGATGATGAAATTACATGAACTGCGGTCATGGGCACAGGCAGTAGTTTGTCACTGAGGGGACCTGGAAAGATAGTTGTTGCAGATCCAAAATAAATTGCCTGGGCCAGGAAAATCAGGGCTAAAATACAGTAGCAGCATAAAACTTAGCTTGTTATGACTAATGTGATCCATTTTCATCCTTTTTTTTATTGAAATTCTGACCCGTTAGTTTGATTTAAAAAATGTTACTTTACAATAGTGCTTGCATTAATTCCTTCCAGATTCTCAAGGAATGAATCATGCACTACACCAACGGAAGGATCAGCACGGAAATCCCACTGTGGGAAGTTCCACTCTAATGCTGTTAGACCAGAAGTGATGGTTTCCCTACTTCTTTACCTTGCAGATCATCTTGTATGGGTCACAACAATGAGGGTTAGAAACCGATGCATTCCTTAATTGTAAATGACCCTCATGGTTTTGGATGGTAAGTTCAGCAAGAATAGTTCTACAGAAAGATGGGGTTTTGAAACAGAATCAATGATCAACTCTTTACAGCATACCTAAGAAGATCCAGGCTGAAGAAATTTTATTGGTCCCGAAGAAAATTGCTTACACTATGCCTGCACAGAGATACAGAGACGAGAACAATATAAAATATAAAGTCAAAATAAAACTCTCCAGAAAATACTCTGAAAATGCTTAGTACTAAATACACAATTTTATATACAAAAATGCTGTGGTCAGTAAGAGAGGTGGATATAAATACTGTACAAAAATAAATAAAATTACTGATAAAGTAGTTAACACAAATAGTGGTTTGGAGTTCTCTATACTGTTATTGCACATAACAGTGACATAAGTAGTGATACTGCACATGACAATACAATTGCACATAAGTATTGACATAAGGGATGTAAACAGTGATCTAAGTAGTGATATTACATATGATAAGACTATTGCACATAGCTAGATTGCAATTCTGTGAGAAAATGTGACATGTGATTGCATGGTTGCTATAAAACCAGTTTATGGTTTTACTCCCAAACATTGGTTTTATGGACAAAAAAATGTTTGTGATTAAAAAAATCACAACATGAATACCAACCTGGCACCTCTTCTGCTTCTCTTCATTCAGCACCCGTCATATTACCACAGAACTACAGAGAGATTAATTTGCTGTCTCTTACCAAGCCATTTATGGTTAAAGACGGCTGAAAACCGGTGGCGCGAACCACTCTCGCCTGAAATTGTGTGGGAAAAGTGCACATAGCTGTATTCACAGACGGGTTATTTTTAATGAAACCACAACAAAGAGTGACACACATCCTTTTTTACAATTGACCTGAGGTTTAGTGTTTTGACCAACCACTTACTCTCTATATATACATTGCAGAGGCGACTCGACCACAAAAATACATTTTTCACATGATCAATACTTGGCCTCTGATCAAGCAATCAAATATCAGAATATATACCAGATATTAATGGATGTTTTGATATTGGAACTATGCCAATGTTTCAAAAGCTGTAGGAGGGAAAGAGGTGCTAAATTCCAGCTGTAATAATAATAATAATAATAATAATAATAATAATAATGATAATTATTATTATTATTATAAAACTTAAGAAGAACAATAGTGTGATTGCTTCCACAATCACATTAATACTAATAAGCACATACTAATAAAAATATTGCATGTAATGTCCTGCCTGCTGGTTCAGCGCTCACCAAACAGCTGGGCTTTAACAGATTGTCTGGGAGCAGTTTTGCCAGTGGTTTGAAGTGAATCATTTGCGCCTGGTTAAAGTACTCAGAATGTTCATGGCCACTGTGATTTGTACTTGGTAACTTTGCTGGAAGGAACCTCCAGGCAGGTCCAGGTGTACAGAAATGGAAACCTTTGGTTGACACTTAAGAAGTGGCAGATGACGCTGCAGTGACTACCAGAAGAGAGACAGATTTAAAACCATCCTGTCGCCGAATATCATAACAGTCAGAATCGAACGAGAGCATATGCAGCTACTGCTAGAGGCTTCTTAGGTCGTTGCCCGAGCTCTTTGCGCCCCGTTTTTCAGGCAGTAGCTGCAGGGTACAGTTCCGTTACTACACAGAGGGAGTTTGAGAGGACTCCTTGCATGTCTCAGCCTCGCAGCAAGGAACATTCTCTCAGAAAAGGTGGGAAAATGATCGTTGTGGGTGCCGGAGGAAAGCCAATTTGGCCAAATGCCACTTTTCTCTAAATGCGAGCTTCGGTCAATGAAGCTCAGCTGTTCATCGGGATGAGTGCTGATTAAACTGCACTCAGATGTGTGTTATTTAGAATGACTGAGGGGCGACAGCTTAAAACTGCTGCCTCTTGCTCAGCTTTGTTTTGAATTCACTCATTTAAAGAAAGAAAGTCATGATCATGCTGCAAACGGCCACAAACGCAAATGCCGACATCATTTGTCAAGCAAACGCAGAATTCAGTGTAGGTGGAAGGTTTTATATCACCACTATGGGGAAGTTATATAAAGAACGTAAATGATCAAGGAATCAAGAAGACAGAGCCTACACAGATTCCATGTCGGTTATTTTTTGCTATAATGTTGTCATAACCATACTTTTATTTGTTTGTATGTTTATTTATTTATTAATAAATGCCAGCTGCCTTTAACATTAAGCAAAAACTTCATTTTGACTGGACCAATAGGAATGCTTCAAAATCCCTTAGAATTAAACCCCTTTAGAGTAATGTATATCAAACTAAAGCAGTTTTAATAACCAGAAAGAAGACATTTCTGTGGTTAATATATTTCTAAGATACAGATATTTACATATATGAGTGGTGTAGTGTAGAACAGTAAAGTGTATGTGTGTACATATATACTGTGTAATTTATATCAAACTACAACTTTTAATCACTAGAAAGAATTTGTTTCTGATTTCCTCTCTTTCTTTCTCTCTCTCTCTCTCTCTCTCTCTCTCTCTCAATATATAAATATATATGTATATATTTAT
>JBBJLS010070893.1:0-11523 GCA_037577275.1 Bryconaethiops microstoma | reverse complement strand
TAGAAAAGGTTCTTCCCCAAACTGTGTCCACAAAGTTGGAAGCATGGCTTTGTCCAAAATGTCTTGGTCTGCTGAAGTATTAAGATTTCCTTTCACTGGAAGTAAGGGGCCTAGCCCAAACCCTGAAAAACAGGCACGTCCCAATACTTTTGACCATATAATGTATGTATATTGGAACTCTGTTGCTTTAGAGTTCAGCACTACCATCGGTACTCAAGCTGAATCTCATCAGCTTGAGTGCTGATGGGATTCACTGCGTGGGGTTTGCATTACTCCCCAAGGAGGTGCTGTCGGTGGTGCAGTCACAAATATGTTGTCAGTGCCATAACAAAACCTTCACTCTTTAAAAAGGTGCTGCAAAGGATTCTCTAAGCAAAACTATAGCAGAACAGTTTTAGTCCCCTTAACCCATTTTAAACCATGCTTGAAAATGAAAAATGAAAGGCCTCTTGCATAATGTAAAATTCCTTAACAATTTCAGGCTATGTAAAGCCTCTTTACGTTTACGTTTATGGCATTTAGCTGACGCTCTTATCCAGAGCGACGTACATCAGTGCTTAACATTCTTCACATATACTTCTTTGAAGAACCATCCCCTGAAATGTTTCTTCTGTGTTCTAATGCAAAGAACCCTTTCTGGCACACTTATTAAGCAAACTTTTAAGAGAGTAAAATTTTTGAAAAGGTCACTTTATAAGAGATGGGAAGATGTTCTTAGGTTAAATGTTGGTAAATTTGATTAAATTAGATTAAATTAAAGTACACTGGATGGTTTTTGGGTCAGTTGTTCAGGGAATACTGAGGTACAGACAAAATGTATATAAAAAAAAAAAAGAAAAACTTTGAAAATCTCAGGTATGCAAACCTGAGCAAGTTCAAAAACAGATTTGGTCACAGCATGGAACAGCACGACAGCAGGACTAATTTTCATTCTGGGTAATGGAGCATTAAAATTAAATGAATATAGGTGTAGAGCACAGTGGTAGGAAACCATGCTTTCTTGCAGTCAGTTTTAAAGAAATTCTCCCGTGTTTTTCACCTTTGTCTTTATCTGCCACATCTACATCAAAATGATTTAGATGGAATCACTGTCTGTGCTTATTGACTCCACTCTAAAGATCCAGCAAATTCCCTTAATATATGAAGAATTTTATTTTTGGATGGGGACTTCCTGGCCCCCTCCCCCTTCTTGACTTCCTCTCTATGGTCCACAGCATTTCTTCCCCTGGAGTTCCTCTGAGGAAGGATGACTCCTACATCCTCTGCAGATGCTCTCAGCATCTCTCTCTCTCTCTCTCTCTCTCTCTCTCTCTCTCTCTCTCTCTCTCTCTCTCTCTCTCTCTCTCTCTCTCTCTCTAACCCAGTTTTAAATGCCACTGAGGTGTGTGATCAATGCTTATATATGGTAGAACACCAGAGAGAGCCTTATGTAACACCACTGACTAATATGCAATTAGTCAAATTAAATTAGTTGCATTTGATCCTCATATCACACCAAAGGACTCCTTCACTCTTGTAGTCATCCTCCACTTGCCTGTATCCGTGTGCCATAATGACAGTTATAGAAATTCACCTTTGTAACCTTGTGTAACTCGAATGCTGCTTTGATCATGCTGGCCATAATACCGGAAATGCAGTGATGTAAGGCCATGCAGAGAGGGCAGCACACGCCTACTCTGTCATTAAAACACACCACTGACTCAGAGCCTGGAAAGGGAAAAAAAAAAACTAAAAAAGGTGAGGAAGAGAAGGAGGGAGAAAAGGCATGCTGAAGGTGGCACGCCTGGGTTGCTTCTCTGAGTCACAGAGGGAATGCTGGGGGAACGTGGGTGGGTGATAATCCTGCAATAGAGCTGGATATCCCATCATCCATGGGGTTTCCTGGTGGTTCCTAGACTGAGAGATCATCTGCATTCTCTGATAAACCAAGTCAGACATGTAGGAAAGAATGAGGCACTAAACATGTGACACAACAGATAAAAGGGTTTAAATAGAACATGGCCACCTTCTGTTATTTCCACAGCAATGTCATCTGTGAATTTCTCAGGTTTTGCTACATCGAAGTAAACTTTATACATGTTGTTCAAGTGTTTTTTGAATTACCAAGAATACAAATCTGTACTATTTTAATATTACCATTTACACGAAGCATGTAAACAGCTCAAACTGAGAGCTGGTCTGGGTAAAGTACAGCCAGAAAACTGGTAGTGAGGGGAATTGCCAAAGAGGGCGCTCTCTAGCAAGATTATTTTGTGCAAAACTGTAATTTAGAAAGGATTTATTGTTCCTTTACAGATAACATTTAAAATAATTTTTTAGCATATTTTACAGGACAGAGTAAATTGTTTCAACCGTGTTGTGATATTTTAAATTGCTGTTCAGTTTCAGTAGCGGGACTTTCTAACAGTGTGTATATTCAAGAGGGCAATGAGCCACCCAGCTCGCCAACCAATCAGCACTTAGCAGCCAGAATAGTAGAGCCCTGATGGCCAAAACCTGTTTACTGTAGACAAATTGAAACATGCTAAACTCCTAAGTTTCCATATATTTTTATGTATTACTTTCTTCCACTTTACAAAATTAAAGTCTATGTGTAAATCTGGACTTTCTTATTAACCCCGTTTACCCCCATTCAGTAAGTACTCGGTCATTAGTGCCCTCTAGTGTTTATCAGTCATCTTTGGTTTACAGGGGGTCCTCGAGTTACGACACAGATCCGTTCCTTCGACAGTGATATAACCCGAATTTCAGTGTAAGTCTAAACACACCCCAGCCTAAGTCACTTACCGATCCTAACACAGCTACAAAAACACAACTAGGCCACAGAAAAAGGAAAAGGAAAATTCCCTTACTCATACACCACATTACTGCGTATTCCCCCACCGCGCGAAACCGAACTAGTTCACCAACATAGACCGTAAATATGAGACTAACGGTGTAAGCCGAGCGGGAGTGGGTGTGAGCATCGTAAACTCGAAATGTCGTATCTCAAATAACTCGAGGACCCCCTCTGATGTGAACAACATAACGTAACCAGGGTCATGAACTGGCTCTGGAACTTGCGTAAATGGTTTGGGCCATTTGTCTCAATTAACACACAATTTTTTTTTTTTTTTCTTCAAGTTGTTCTGCCTACTATGCATTTCCCCTCATCTCATCAGTGATGGATCCACCAGTGAATGGCCCTTTTACTGAAGGGCAAGACTTTCCTTGCAAACAGGTGCCATGTTGAGCGTTAATTTTTCAACCACAGTATCATCCTTTATGATGTCTCTGGTTACAACTATGGCTTAATTCACATCACCAGCTTTACTGCTTAAATACAATTTTGAGCTCAAATTCTTTTTTTCTTGGATGGTTTGCATTCATGTTTGTAAGTGATCCATATTTGTCATTAGTGTGAACGAATCAATGCAGTGAAATAATCTCTACGTCACAACAAATGAATGAACAAGTTGCACAAACCTCCTTTGCTGAGATCATTAGCTCTTAACAACTCTCAGCTGTTCATGATCAGGGGAGATGATGCAAAAAAAGATCAAAAGCTTTAATACTTCTGTGGCATTCACTGACAGAACCTTCTAGATGCGTCTGAATAATTTAATAAAACCTTTCGTCTCCATTTTCGTTGATTTTATGTGATCTGGTCATTGGATCCACATGCTAGTCTTCTCGATTAATATATTTAGTAAGGCCACAGGCTACAGATCAGGGCAAGCAGATAAAAATGAAGGCTTCATTTAACTGTTTCACCTCAGCCTTAGTTTCTGCTCCTACGCCGTGTGCATGAGATGATGACATTCACATGTGCAGTAGGACAAAAACAAAGCTTGAAATCTAACTGTTTTTACTGAGGACACCTTGTGTCAAGCCCATATACATTAGCCTGCATTCACACTGGGATCGGCAAGAGTGCCAAATTTCACTTTGGCTGCCCTTACACCAAAGCTGTGGGACATTGTGAATATTCTGATGGAGGTAGAAATAGGCAACTACAAGTTGAGAATACCTATTCTTGAAATCTTTTTTAAACTGGCAGCCAAGTAAACAGGCATGTTTTATAATTTTTATATTAAAGTATATTAAACAGTCTTTCCTTTGTAGATATTTTGCAGATTGGGTTCAACTTATTAGCTGTCCACTCACCACTATGCAAATTTATTCTGTAATCATATAACTATTTGGTCTTGTATTGCAGCGCAGCACAGTCAATCCACATGAAGTCTGATATGATCGTGGCCCTACATGGATGATGCAGAGTAAGAGATTTATGTCTCCATAAATGGGCGTGTCCCTTTGCACTAGCAGCACCTGAAGTGGGGTAGGTACAAAGCCCTTTTTGGATAATAACAATTTTGTTAAAATTTACGCAATTTGTATAGCAAGTTGGCCTACAGGAAGCTCATTATGATTCTTTTGTAGAGCAGTGTCACCTAGCAAAAACCTATTGCTTCACTATCCAGTATCTTGTGACGAAAAGGTTAAAAATGTATGCCTTGCTACCATATCCTCTGGGCACATGCCAAGGTTTGTGAATTTTTGTTCTTAGGGGGTGCTGCTACTAACACGTTTCAAAAGCCACTTAAGCAAAAAGTTTGAAATTTGGTCTGCTTACCCTTGGTTACACTTGCTCATATATAAAGTTCCTTTTGGCTTAGCAATGGCCAAATGTCGACCAACAGCCAATCAGAATTCAACAGCCAATACATGTCTGTGTGAATGGCCAGTCTTAATGAAATGGCTTATACATGCTATTTACCTAATTTCATTACTGTGACTAACAATGAACTTAGATAGCAGCTCAAAATTTGTAAATAAAATAACCTGGTATCTGTATCTTCTATTGTACAGTGAAGTCCTTTAGACATTAAAACAAAGATCACAGTTGTGAGTAGATTACCCATCCCCAGTTATAAATCCTATTACATTATGATAAAACGAGTCCAGTTTTCTGAATGTAAAGTTAGTAGCGTTCAAATTTATAATGTCCACATAATCAGAAAACGGAATTAAAACACACTAAGCAATCCTTTGTCTATTCTAAACTGAAAAACATTTTCTCTACTGAGAAAGTGAAGTAAACTAAGTACATACATATTCATATGATAAACGCTGTAATTGCATCCTCAGTCCTGACTTTATTATTTTCCACCATTAAGGCTTCCCAAATGGCTTGTCTGTGCAATCTGAAATTATTTATCTAGTTGTTTATATGCTGGTCTCAAACAGTGTTATGGACAAATAACTTCAAACAAGATTTTGTAAAGATCAGCCATCTGCATGCATGAAGCATCCTCACACTCGCTGGACTGTCCTGACACTTTATGGACTGACTGTGACTGAAAGAAAAATGTGCAAAGACACCACTTAGTCATTGCCGCGCTCCCTGATCGCGAACGGGGAAGCCAATGAATAAGCTGATGTCACCTCTGGGTGAAAGTTTGTGACCAGACCATAATGTTTGGATGAGAAGTTTGATAGCCTCATTACTACCATCCTTGCTCATTAGGGTTTTGTTTTTTTTACATGAAAGTAAACAGTTAGAGGTTTAAAAGACACGAGAATAAAATGAGCTGAAATGTAAAAAAGAAGATCATCTTTATTAAAGCAATTGTTTATGAAATATTACAATTACACATTTCTCCAACGATAGATTATTAGCCTGGACATCTCATATGTTTCTCAAATCACATAGAACTGATACGTAAACTCAAATAGACTCACTTCTTTGGCTCTTGATATCTATAAAAAGAAATAGATCAAATCTATAAAAAGTGGAAAACAGTAGTAGTAGCAGGCCCTTTGAAATCTCTGTGTCCTGGTCTGGTGCAAACTAGAGAAACAAATTTTGGACATGAAATGCATTGGGTGACTGAATACATTCTAAGTAAAGAGAAAATTGTGAAAAAGATTTTTTTATTTTTTTTAATCCCTTGAATGTACTGCTTATTACCAAACACTGAAAGCTCACATGCATGACACTGGGTGAGTGATGGAATGTGACCTCACCTGATTGTAAGAAACTGAAATCTAACCGCTCAGTTTACTGGAACAATTGGCCAAACCTGCAACGGAAATGCATACCTTCTTACAAGTATGTGATCACTGGAATACTTATCATTCTTCTCATACGTTCCAGAATCATGGTTTGAAACAACATGCAAAGCATGTGGTGCTGAGAAAGAGCATGTTTTATAGCTGTTTATAAATTATAATAAAGCTATTGCACAGTTTAAGCTGCCTCAAATGAATAATTCACAAAAAAATCTAATTTACACAATTTTCTCTTTTAGCCCAAATGGAGCAGGTCAGAAAAAAACTTGCTGTTGCTCTCTTGCTTCTGTGGTTTTGCACTTGAAATATGAAGCTAATGAACAAGGGTTAAAATAAGTGGTACGCAAGCACGCATAGACGTAAGTGGTACGCAAAATGTGCACCAGTTTTCAGTCTTCACAGCTAAAGTGTGTACCTAATTTGTGACTTCATACTGCGTGCACCCCCCCACCACCACTCCTCGGCGCGCACCCCCCAACCCCAACATTCCCCTCCCCCACCGGAACCACGCCCAGACCCTGGCGCGCAATGAATCTGTGGGTTTGGACCAGACAGGCTAGCCTTTGCTCCCTGTGTGCCTTGGGCATCCATGACGCTGTCACCAGTTGTCTTTCCTTAAACCACTTTTAGTAGGTACTAACAATTGCATACTGGGATCACCCCACATGATCTGTTCCTCAGAATGTTACATATCCAGATAATCGATGTTATCCACTTCACCTGTCAGTGGTTTTAATGTTGTGGCTGATCGGTGTAGGTAAATATGAAGAAAAGTATGAATACAATTCAGGCTTCATGATGATTGCTGCTACTATTGTTTTTTGTTTTGTTTTTTTTGCTAACAAGCATATGCTTGCCCATTTTTGTCCGTCATAGAGTGTGATAAATAGTAGAATGTTTACTCATCATACAGTGTAATAAATACATGTCTTGGCTCTTGACTACATTTGGTGTAAGTAGGGAACTCTGTAAATTCACTTTGCTTAAAAACTCTCTTTCACTTGGAAATTAATGTTCAATTGGATTAAGTAATTACACACTGATTCAGTTGACCCTTGGGTCTGACACAGTGCTATTTGTGCTAGTTGTAAAATGAATATTAATAATACTGTCACACTCATTATATGAAATAAGAACAATTATGTGACTCAGATCGTGACCAAGCCAAAAACAAAAATACAGTCAACACCTGTTATTTTTAAAAAACTTTTGTGGTTATTAATTTGAACGGTTTAAAATATGGTTTAATTTTAACTGTCAATTTGAAATCATGCTTGAAAAAGGATAGTGACTTTTAGCAAACACGCCTTCATTAATGAATCATTACTGAGATGCCACAATTGATATGCAGACTTGCCCAGAAAGACTTGTCAGACAAGCATAGTTTCACACTGGCGTGAAACCCAAGACGCCACCTGTTCTTAACTAAGTCAAAGTGAGTTTCCATGCTGGGCCTGAATAAAGGGTGAAGTCAGTGGACTGTGGAGTCCAAAGGGGGCGGTCTGCTCCACACAGCAGGAGCAGCTGCCTCCGCTAACAATGATGTCAGATGGGAAAAGAAGGAAAAACAGGATCCAGAGTTTGGGAACTCCCTTTGCCTCAATTCATTTTGGAAAAAAGAGGCTTTTGGTACAAAAACAATAACAATAAGGCCAGTGACAACAACAATGACAATAACAACTTCATCAATGACAACACTGTTGTACTGAAATATAAAAACGACACTACTTATCAACTTTAGCCTTTATCATGTAAGATAAAGCCATTATCACAAAACACTTTCATCTCGATTTTACAGCATTGGCTTATAGAGCAGTCATCAGATTTA
This sequence comes from Bryconaethiops microstoma, assembly GCA_037577275.1. Taxonomy (NCBI): domain Eukaryota; kingdom Metazoa; phylum Chordata; class Actinopteri; order Characiformes; family Alestidae; genus Bryconaethiops; species Bryconaethiops microstoma. The sequence continues at coordinate 3,641 of JBBJLS010070893.1, read as the reverse complement.
TTTCCTCCAGCAAATAAGGACTGTTAAATTTCGAAGGTTAAAGGCAATTTCATGCTATTCAGGCATGTTCTAAAGGCAGAGATGCTCCGGAAACTGCTGTTTGCTCAGAGGTTTGCTTATTACGGTCCATCTAGCCCATTATTAGAAACGCTGCAGGCTCCTGCATGACTCATCTGAGCAATACTTGCCCTGGGAGTTCTTTTTATACTAAGTCACTTTGTGTTTCTTCATCTTAACGCATCTCCAAATTTGATTTTTTTTTTTTTTCAAAGGTAGATGAGCAGCACTCAAACCTAAGAGCAGTAGAGAAGAGATGTGCTAGCTCAAGGTGACGCTGAAACACTGTTATTTCAGGTCATGGCTCTCAAAAGACTGTAAAGGAAACTCTACTGCTCTCAGACACCAATCTGAAGTCCCTGAACTGATATTGTTTATAAGACTTGACAGGCGTTACTGTCTGACTACTCTCCACATGTGTCGTTTTCTCCACTCTGAGGTCCGTATTTTTCAAGTAGCTGAAAAGTAGAATTTCTACAATTTTTCCACTGCCTGAAAAATAGCCAGGCCACCAAGCCATGTCTGTTCTCACTATGCAAACTTTATGCCTTATCATCACTCAGTCAGACTGTTAAATAATCTAAAAAACATTAGCTTATGAGATTTCTGACACTACATGATGTACGTTTATCTATAAAAATGGAGTTTGAAAAAAAATTCAAACCTTAAGATGGCTGTTACGACTGTTCTAGGTGCTTATCTATGCTCGAAATGCCCAACGTGCTTCTGTCGCCTTTCTCCACCCTGATTAAGGATAAGCAGCTCAGAGGATGAATGGTTGAATGGATGAATGATCCAAACTGACTTATGTTACACAGTGTTAGAAACCACATGAGTAAGTCTAGATTACTTAACAATTTTAAGACAAGCATGTTAAGTTCAAGCATGCCAAGATACTCTCTGGAAGATAATCTCAAAGCTTCCATTACATCTAAGCATCCTATTGCTTTAACACTTTAAGTGGAATGGAAGACTCCAAGCCAAAGTTCAGTGAAAACCTGTTGAACAACAGCTCCAGTGTTTGAAGATTTGTAACAATAGATTCAATGTAGTTTCAGTACATGTTGATTTTGCATTGTGTTGGTGGTATGACGTTGGTCAGACATGTGAACGATACATTCACATGTCATCATAGGTGAGCATCTTTCCCAATGACCTTCAGCTTTTATAAACTTAAAGCTTCCCATAAGCCTTTTTTATGCCATTGTTGTCTTTCAATGAATGATTTTTCATCAATGATTCTGCTTTCCAGAAAACCTTGGAAACTTCCTCCTCCTCGCTGCATTTGTCCAGCTGCGTCCTGTTTCCTTTCACCTGTTGTTCGGTATTTTGCTTTACAGAACCATGCACGTGATGCACTTTAGAAAGTGTTATAAATAACAATAATAAAACATATTGCAAAATAAATACAAACTGAAATGGGGTGTGTATGTTTGTAAAGAGGTTTTCAGGCGTGATTGCAGGTCCATTATGCTAAATATAATCAGACAATTTGGCAGCTGGGTCCATTTTGTACTGCAAGACACTTAATGTATATTAAAAGGCACATATTTTAAATAGATGTTTTCTTTAAGTGGATGATAGTAATTTTCTCGTTACACATCAAAGTCTGGGATATGTGGTGAGCAGTCAGATGACTGGGGTAGATGCAAGGGTTAAATCATTGTGGCCACATGACTGGGATGGAGCATCTCTGAAGAAGCAAGACTTGTTGGGTTCCCTGTTCAACAGTGATGACTATCTACTGACAGTGGTCCAAAAAAGGAAAACACATGAATCGGTGACAGGGTGTTGGCAGCTCATCAATTCATAATGACAAGTAAGGCTGTCCCGTTTTGTCCCAATTTTTAATCTCAAGTTTTAATGCTGGGTATGGAAGTAATGCATAAAAACACAATACAGAAAAAAGCCAGCATAGGGAATGTGATGCTGTAGATAACATTCCGCTGCCCCTGGGTCTGAGAATTCATGTGAATGTCAGTTTGACACATACCACCTACCAGAACATAATTGCAGACAAGTTACGTTTCTAGGAAAAGGCTGTTCATTGATGGCAGTGGCCTTTTTCAGCTGGATAATGTGCTCTGTCACACTGCGCATTTAGAGTTTGAGTACCATGATGAAGAGTTCACGGTGTTGCCCTGGCCTGATTTCCCAGATATCAAGCCAATCAAGCACCCGTGGAATGTGCTGGAACAACAAGTCTAATTAGCTGTGGTGCCACCTCACAACCTTCAGGACTTAACAAATCTGCTGCTAATCTTGGTGCCAGACACTCTCAGGGGTTTCATAGAGTCCATGACTAAGTGGATCGGAGCAATTTTGGTGGCACATGGACCAATAGAATGTTAGTAAGGCGGTCATAATGTTTTGGTCATTGGTATACATAGATATGGCTGCATTGTTGACTTTCCAAAAAAATGTGTTTATAGTTCATTACAGGGGTCACATCATTCCAGTTAATAAAATTATGAATTATCTTGCATAAATAGCTTGTTGATTTTCTTTAATCTTTTCAATTATTGCCAGCAAAATAGTTGCATGTTTAATCATCTGAAAATGTAACCCCACCCCCCCCTTCGCCGAATATTTGGTATTACCCAACCCACTTTCACTACCAAACCTTCACTATTTTCTGTATGTTTGTTAGCGCAGTCGCTGGTGCTAACTAAATGCTTGTTAACTGAACTGTGGAGACATCAGACATGAAAAGAGGCGGACAGACGATGCTTAATCTTTGGTCGAGACCAACCGCTTGCGAAAAGAAAAAAGTCCTGACCAAAAGGAGGTAAATACCCGTATTGTTCAGTTAGCTGATGATGTTGACTGGAGTTGGTTAGTTAGTTGTTCGATTGCCAGTCTAGCCTCCTGTGAGGAAAAGCCAGAGGCTGCCAGTGATATAGACTACTGTCTAGGACCAAGGTCATTTTCACTGAATTGTAACTTAAGTAGCTGCTTGCTACAATACAGTTGCACATTTTGGCATCGTTTACCTATCTGCTTAACCATCCGTCCTGCTTAAGACTGTCATTGACAGCTAGCTGCTGATGGTTAGTTCAGAGCATAGGCAGTAAGGTTCAGAGGCTACTACCCTCATTTCGAGTGTGCACGCCTGCACACACAGACATACGGTGAATGAAGGTGCATGTTTGTAGGCTTGTTAATTACAAAAAGATGTAGTCTATGACTTAAATGGTGAGTTGAGCATTAACAGAAACATCTGTTTAGCTGTTCTTTATCTTATCTACAAAAAATCTGAAATACTTCATGTAAAATCATCAGTGTAAATAATTGCAATTAAATTGTAGACCAATAATATTGTACATACCTTAATATGTGGTTTACAGATAGGCAAACTTTTGTATTTTCATGCTTTTGTTTGGATTTTGCTAGTTTGAACTGGTGACTAATATGTGAAATCAGTTTGCCATGTTCAGAATAGAGGTGCAAGCTATACTCAAATGTGCCACCCTGTGTAATATATTGTGCGTTGTTATGAATTGTGACATTTGCTGTGTATAGTTTATTGGTGTCAATACAGTGATGCATTTGATTAATCTTTAAAGTTTTTGATTTTTTTCATA
>JBBJLS010070892.1:0-11525 GCA_037577275.1 Bryconaethiops microstoma | reverse complement strand
TTTTTTATATATATATATATATATATATATATATATATATATATATATTAGACCCTTTCTATGGCCATGTTAAACATGATTCATGATAACATTTAAAAGAAAAAGTAAATGTTTTCTGGTATACTTATATTACATTCCACAACAAATACAAACATCCTAATGTTAACAGTTACTTTCATGAACCAGTGTGAAAGAGGGGGAATATTCTAGAGTGGTCAAACAACCCAACATTAGGGATTGTTGAGGTTTGACCACATTGGGTTGGTGTGCTCTGGCCTTAAGACATCACTACCATTGCTTCCTGTGCCTTGTCATATTGTAATGTATTTCTGCGTAAAAAATAGTGGGAGTGGCTGAAGATGAAGGTGAAATATGTTATTGGTAGTAGTATTGTGTCCCTGAACACTGGTGTGAAGTAATTAAAACAATGTTGTTTTTTTAAAATGACATGTTGTTATGTATTGTGTTTAGTATGACCGGAGGCATTGGCTAACAAGATAGAGAGCTAGATTCAGATTTCCGGTTGGAAACATAAGTTGCTCTACAAGGACTATCCTTGTAAATGATTTTCTGTGGATGAAAGCATCAACTAAATGATAATGTTATGTAAATAAGAGGGACTTTATAATATGGTGGCAGGAGGGAAGAGCTGGAATATATCTGGTAGGAGCAAGGATCAAGAAGGGATTCTTGAAATGAAACAGCATTGCCATCCACCAGGTCATGTCACCTCTGTTCACCCCTCAAAAGTAATAATTGTAAATGGCTTGGGCTCTGTTCTTTTTGTTTGTGATGTAACCTGAGCTTTCAAAGCTTCTCTAACCTCTGTGGGCAGGTAGGACAGGAATGGGATGTCCATTCTCTCACACTGCACTGTGAAGTCCTGATGAAGGCTGTGTGCAGAGCGCTTTGGGTAGAACACAGTTGGCATGTAGTCCTGATAGGCATAGAGGAAAGATAGGGAGACATTATTAAACCTCAGCTGCTGGGGTGTTGACATAATGAGTGGAGGAAGCAGCTGCTGCTCACACTGCAGATACTGGTAAAATACCTCCTTTAATGGCTTAAACAACTAATGTAACTGCTTCTGGTCTGTGCCACTGACAGTAAAGCATATTCTCAAGACTTTTATTCTTATTGTCATGACAAAAGTACAGAAGAAATTTGGTACTATTACACAGACATCAGAAACTACATGCTGTCGACTGCTCACCCTGGTCAATTTGCATGTTGATTTTCTGAGAGAAAAAAAGTATACATCCTCTATGGAGAGCATACTTCTGCACATGAATGATAATTTGCTGAAATTAATTACTGGGATAAATGTCATTTTTATCCAGTACATTAATTTCAGCAAAAAATGTCTCTTTTTTTTTGCATAATTATTTTCACCTAGAAAATCATTTAAGCAGGAGTGTGCAAACTTTTTCACCTGACTAAGCAAGGGAGGACTTGATGCGTTTTGAAGCGAATGAGCGATGATTTGGATTTACCATCTGCAAAAGGCCAGCTGGGGGAGCATAAGCTTCTTTTACTTACTTACTTGTGAGAATATGAACTATTACATGTCTATCATTTTGTGCAAGTGTAAAGCACACGCAGTCAAGTCAAGAATTACTGGCGCCCTCAATGAAAAAGACTTGAAAACCGTACCATATCAAAAAGTGATCGTAATTCTACAATATAAGCAGCAGTGAGAAGTGAACCCTGTTATACAACAGGGTTCTTACGTCCTGGAAGTCTGCATGCTATTCAAATACCACACTATATTGTTCAATGTAGCAGACTTCAGGGACAAACATTTGCTGTCTTTGTCTGGTGGAGTACTTACAAACACTCTCAAATGCCTTGCGCAGACCAGGCCAATGCAGCCATTCTGATCTGGTCCACATACCACTAGTATGGTGGGCTGCCTCTTACCCAGAGTGCCCAGCGGGAAGGCCTGCAGGGAGACAAGGACAAGGGCTCTCAAAGGAGAAGTGAGTCATATCATCATGAAAAAGAGACTCAATTTCCTTCTGGAGTAGCATTTCTTCTCTGATTTCTCATAAGCAGAAGATGAGATGTAGTACAAGTAGGACTGTCACTGTCGGTTGTATCGTTAATCAAATGAAACACTGATTATTTTTATGATTAATTGATTAATCAGAGTTAAAGGTCAAACTTAACTACAATAACAAACCATGGCTTTTGAACAAGCCAGCATATTTTAAGACAGAAACAGGCATGGGTGTGTCTCTTGCTGTAAGATAAATCAGTAAGAGAACATGCTTCATCACTGTGAAACGGGCCTAAATGAGAAGAATTAGCTCTGTTTTCATTCAGGAGAGCTAAGGTGGGTGCCGCTTCCAGTGGGCTCCATCCTGACTCAGAATGTTACAGTTGATACAGTGGAAAACCAAGTGAAGAATTGGAGGACACATAAACCCTAGGTGTCGGTTTCCCAGACAGGGATTAAGCCTAGTCTTGGACTACCCTTCCCTTTTCAATGGAAATCTCTATTCACAGCACTATGTAATCCAGGACTAGACTTAATCCCTGTCTGGGAAACCGACCCTAGGAGTTCAAACAGGTATTAGCCGACTCACTTTCACCCAATCGCAGTAACATTACCGAAAGAAGAAGCTGTTTATGAAGCATCCAAAATGTAACTGAAGAACAAACCTTAGCGATGGCGACAGCACATGCATGTCCCAAAATTTCCATCAGCTGTTGCTTCCCAAACCGATAGTCCCTTAGCAACTCAGTCTCCATGGCTACTGCCTCGTCTTTACTGTTAAAGAATCATAGTTTTGGTTACTTTTATGCAGCTCTGGGAAAAAACAAGAGACCGCTGCAATTTATTTTTAAATCAGCATCCATGCCAAAGTGACTAGTTGGATGGCAAAACACTACTAGAAGTACTGCAAGTTAATTATTGCAATTATTGCAAATAAATAGAAATTGTGATAGCAGTTCTGCTAATTTCCATATTTATATCCACTTTCTGCATAGGGAGTAAATTCACAAATGCAACCCATTTTCAAATAACTTTCTTCTCCTGTAGTGCTGACCTTATATGATCTGTGGGTTGGATGTGAGCTGGGAATTGTGCCGGTGGAGCTGAGCTTCTCAGTTCCTGAGCTCAAACTGGGTATTGATTAGGTAGCAGACGCGCCACACATAGGGGAGCATAAACCTTAAACAAGCAAACTTTGGCACCAGATGTTTGCACTTCAGTGCCTCAGTCATCTGCGAGGCACAAAGCTCCAGGTTTTACTAATCCTTACCAGTCACATTTTACATTGTGCGAAGTTTGGCAAGAGAGAGGGCTCATATTAGGGCATAACAGTAATAAGGATGAAGTCACATATTTTACATATATAGTCATGATATTTTAGATAAATATAGTGATAATCGAAAAAAAGTCAAAACAAATCTAACTTTATCTGCACCTAACTTGGATTATGGTCAGTGGCCAATTTTTGCATGTGCCATGTTTTATTTTATTTGTGTAGAGATGTGATATTGAAAAGTGTTCCATGCAGATGTTGAACTCGCTTCTTTTCAGTTGGCAAATTAACAAAACACAAATTGACTAGTGGCCCAAACTTTTGCATACAACTGTATATAAGTTTCAGAAGCACAGGTCTACATTATTGTGTTGAAATCTCAAGTCAGCAGATGTGGTGTGTGCTGAACCTGGACAGTTGAACTGAGTAATTGCAAGACTGTAATGTAACTTAAGTGTTGCTCTTTCTTGTAGTGGTATTGTGTACAGTTTCAGTCGGAAGCTATTGTTTGTTTAGGGATGTTTGAAACCAGCCATGGTTGGAATTCTAAGATTTTGTTTTGTTACATTTTACTATGATGTAAATAATGTGAACCAAGTAACTTCACTCATGCTGTATTTGATTATATATCTGTATAGCTTTAGATGCTACACATCTGTAACAAAATGTTGTAGCATATTTATGCAAGGCTTAATTTGCCAAATACCTGATTTCTTTTATTCTACTTCTGAGATAGCACTTTATTTCATTTATGTTATTTAAATTCTGTGTTCATTTAGCCATTGATCATTTAGTCTACAAAGACAGCGAAACTTGCCAAAAAATCTGTGTAATATAATACACCTTATGCAGTTCAGAGCCTAAATATTATGTGTTCTGGGGTGTAATCACAAGAATATAAAGTAAGTTTAACTTTGTTTTTCTTAGGACTGATACTCCTCAGCAGGTAGACGCCATTAGATTAAGCGGTGCAAGCTAAAGCTGGGTTTCCCACATGCTGCTTAGGCCTACTGTATCACCCCCTACTCTTTTCAGCCAGCTGGTGCCATGAGGGAGGCATGGGGTTGAATAAGGACAGAGTACAGCAGGAAGCCAAGTCACACACGACAGGTTCTTAGGACATTTACTTACAATACACATTTTCCCCTACACTTCAGTGTAATACTGCTGGATGTGCTATGTCTGATGTATTTATCCACAGTTTGCTACACTAAAAAAATACAGTTGCCTATTTAACCATTTTACTGCCCACAGAGGTGGTTGCTATGCACATGAAGTTTGCCAAATTTCATCTTTGTCGAGCCGACTCTGTTACCTAGGGGAACTTCCCAGTTTTGCCAGGTTTGTGTGAAAGCAAACACGCGGGAGGTGCAAAAATAAACAACGGCTGGTTGGCGGACACCAAGCTCGTTGCTTCTTATCATTGCTGCACTGCATTACAACTGGTATTAAAAAGTCTTGCCTTTTATTTGCCAATGAACCCCAGGAAATTAAGCTGTTGTATTAAGCTCCTTTGATGTAGACTAGCTTAAATAGTAAGTGAAAGATTTTATTTAAAATCTCATGTGTTGACTCTGTGTTCTTGAAAATGGCTGCATGACTTTCACTCAACTGAGTATCTTTGCAGGCCATAAAATCAACCGTAACATGAAATTCCTTTGATGGGAGACAGACACATTCAGTTAAGAGTACTAACAGTCCTAGTTCAGTGGGATCAGTGAAATGTGTTTCAGGAGAAATGGATTGTTGCTCCTCTAAATTCTGACAGGTGACAGTCTGCTGAGAATTATAGGTGAAATGGGGTTTTAAGGGGAAAAGTATCTGTGCTGTAGGATAAGGATACCCAGTGAGTTTTTCTGCACAGATTTAGACCAGCTTTCCATTAGTAATGTTGGCCAATAGGCAGTACTTAAGAAATAGAACACTTAAGGTTGCGCATTTTCTCAAATAATGTCAGAACTGTGATTTGAATCATCGTAACTGTGACGTTAATCATGATAACATGTGGTCCTGAGTATTCTGTTGCTTTTGTGCAACAGTTCTACAGGAATAAAATAAACGAATAAGGGCTTTGCACCAAAATGCTGTAATATCTATGTTATGGCAGAAATGTAGTAGCTTTTGCAGCTTTGAGCAGTATTTGTTTGTGGTTCTGTTTCAGCCAGTCTGTAAAGTTTAGCTCAGGTAAAACACATCACAAGAGTTGTATGAACAAGCTGAATATTGTTGTTACTGTACAATAAGTAATCTGATCAGGGAATATAACAGTTTATGTCAATTGTATAGTATAAATTCCATTGTCTCACGTCAAGTATAATTATCATACCGTTATAAGATGAAAAAACATCTCTAAGTAATACATAGTTAGAGCTTGAAATAGCTTTGCCTCTGACTTCTCAATCTGTCTGTGAAGCGCCACAGTATTACTCCAAAATTCCTCACAGAAGCTTTAATTGTTCTTACAGCAGTTTGGTCTCCTCAGAAGACAGCAGGGTTTAAAACAAGCAATGATGTAATGAGTGATGAAATGATGTAAGATAATATTCTGTATTTAATCTGACAGACTGAAATATCTACAAAATGGGAGGCAAATTACAAGGTTGTTTCTAATTCTGACACGACATAATTGCAACTTTTTTTTATTTTATTGTACTGCATGTCCTCTTAAGATGTATCTCCTAAAACCCTAAGTAGCCATAGACTGGTCCAGACTCTCAGGCATTTCATTTGTAAAAATACACTTTCCATAATTGTCAAAAATTGATTCATAGTAGTAACAATAAACTGGCAGTTTAAAGCAATTTCCTTAAAATCATGCAAACTTTACATCAGTAGTGTACGATGCTAGTGAATGCTGATTACCTGAGATATCGCAGTGGTTCTGTGGACTCAGGGTCCAGATCAGCACCGCTGTGGTTCATCTCTTCTCGTTGATGTATCGGCCTGTTTCAGAGCTCAAGGATGCACACTTCGTGCCTCCAGATATTTACAGGATGGCAAATGGTCTCCTGTTGAGACCTCCTCACTTGAACTCTACCACGAATGTTACTTCTGTCTCCAGCTCTCCCGCCTACAGTCTACTCAGGAATTTTAGTGTTACTGCTGGCACTACAGCTTGAGTTTGTGAAAAAAAAAAAAGAACCAATCAGAGTAGAGAACAGAGAGGCAGGCTGCTCGTTGGTTGAGAGGTTGGGCCTGTGTGCCAAGAGACATCAAAAGATATCCAGTCCGTGTTGGGTATGTTTGAGGAGTGGTATATGTTTAACTCTTGATAAGACTCATTAATCAAAAGTACAATAGGAATATTCCCACAGGAGAAGTACGATTAGCACAATCTGTGAAAGAACATTTGTTAAGCACTGCAGGGGCAGCAGGCAGTTAATGAAAGCCTGCGACTGAGTGGATAGCTGACAACAAAGTAGAAAGCCACACACAATTAACTGTAAATCATCTCAGGAGAAAAAAAAGAAGCCAGGTCTTTTCTTTCTCACTCCTTTCATGGAAATATGTATGTATATAGCACAACAGCTCATGACAGTGGTTGTCTTTACAGATAATACAATGCCTTTAAATCTTTATTTAGGTTCCTAAGCAACTTCTCTTCTAAAATCTTGTGTCTTGCCAAGAAGTGTTTTTGCTCTTAAAAATGTATGAATAAATAAATGCCCTATCCAACTATGTTATGGCTGGTGTAAGTCATAACATTAAAACCACATTTCTATTATTGTGTAGGTCTCCCTTTATGCCACAAAAACAGCTCTCACCCATCAATGCATGGGTTCCACAAAACGTCTGAAGGTGTTCCGTGGTATCTGTACCAAAACGTTAAAAGCAGTATGCTGTGGGGCGGGACCTTTAGCTAGTTTGTCCGGCACATCCACCGGATGCTCATGTTCCTCAAACAGTTCCTGAACAATGTTTGCAGTGTGGCAGGAGGCATCATCCTGAAAGAGGTCACATGGTACGTCACAAAGTAATGCTCATATGAATGCCAGGACCCAAAATTTTCCCAGCAGAACATCACAGTGCTTTCTCTGCTTAGTCTTTTTTTCCCCTTTGCATGCTGGGTGCTGTCTCTTCCTGAGGTAAGCAACACACATCCAGCTGTCCACACAGAGGTAAAAGAAAACAACCTTCGTCCATTCCTCCATGGTCCAGTTCTGATATTAACTTGCCCATTATAAGCACATTTGGGTGGTGAACACTAGGTCATCTGTTGTCCTTCTTTCCTTTTGGTAGATACTAGCCAATATACACACCACAAGATCTGTCCTTTTGGAGATGCTCTTGAGTTTGCTAGCAATCAAAATTTGGTCCTCGTCAGGGCTGCTCAGATCTTTATATTTGCCCATTTATCCAGTTTCCAACACATCAATTTCAAGAACTGAGAGTTCACTTACTGCCTTTTATTTCCCACTCCTTAACAGGTGCCACTGTAATAAGATAATCAGTGTTTTTCACTGGTTAGACAATGGTTTTAATGTTGTGGCCGGTTAGTTACTACACAGCTTGTAGTTACAAATAATTACTGATGGGCCTCAATTACTTATTTACACTCAAATGTATCACTGCTGTGTTTAAAATTACATACGGCTACATTCTAACAAATAACAGTTATTTATAAGTAAGCAGCACTGCTGCTTTACAGCAGAAAACACCAAACACAGTCAGTCTGCAGGTAGAGGGAAAGATCTTTTGGTTACCATGGTAATGCATAGCTACTATGTAGAAAAAAAGGTTGAATATTCAGATTCAGCAGCACAAAGAGTAAGCCACACTTGGTTTTGGGAATCACAGAAAACATATTTAATATTTTAAACATTTACAATCTGAACAGGGTGCTCCTTCTTCCAGAGCTTGGTAGGGGCAGATGGTTGGTCCCCTGTTAGGGCTCACAAGGTTTATGTCCTACACATACCACAGGAAGCCAAACTTCTTTTGTAGAAGCTCCTCTCGTGGACGAAGGTTATAGAGCTCCTCTGTACGTGGGGTTACCCAGCGGTCTGTGTGGAAAACGTTCTCACCCACCTGAAAACACAAACAGCAGAACAAGTGACTCTAAATCAGAAATCAAAGCTCATTCCCTTCCACTTTGACATTTCCGATGAAAACATACTCTCCAGGAGGGTTTTTAAGCTGGTGGAGAGCTTTAGGATGTGGCGTGAAACATGGTATTACCGGATGACATCATTTTTCTCCACCCACCGGTGCATGGTGGTATAAAAATTAAGCTCGGAAGCAAAAGTCATTATATTGTGATGCTTGTTAAGACAGAAGTACTAAGTTAGGGGTTTCTTCGGGAGCCATCCAGTGCGGTTTCACCTACCAAGAACCTTCCTGACTTTTTGCTGGGGTTTCAAAGTGAGCTGTGAAAATGTGAAACAGTTGTGAAAAACATACCACATCCTCGCAAGTGCCCCCAAGACAGCAGCTCAGTGTAATTATTGCAACGACAGTAAGCCTTCATAACAAAGCTAGTCTACATGCAGACAGAGCAATGTTGGATTAAATGCCTTTATTGTCACTATACAAGTACAGCGAGATAACATTTGAAGCAAACCAGGAGATGCACAATGTAAAAAAAAAAAAAGTTAGCTTTATCATCACATACAAATCTTTTACTTAACCAAAAATAAGTCCTACCATTGGGTTTTTGGAATTCTTCTAAAACTATACAAAATGATGAAGTAACCATATACTGAAATCCAAAGTATAAAAAGCTATGAAAATAACCTTATCCTTGAACATACTGACAACTTGAATACTGATCCTCCTCCAGTAGGAACGATGACAATTCAGAAAAATAAAGATATAAAAGAGCACATACAAATGTAGCATGAATACAAATATGCTCTGGGGAGCTCAGACAGCACCTTTTCAACTCTCTGAAACTGTTCAGTTGTCTGTCAAACAACGCACACTGTGAAACTGGAAAGCACTCCTCGAAAATATGTCACATGGATTACATTTTGAAGCTAAATAACCTTTTAAATGGTGAAAAGCAGTACATTTTTCTACCGCAAAAAAGCACATCGTCATTATAGTAAATCAGTCAATACAGAGGAAGGCTTCCCTCTAATCAGTCACTCATTTAAAATGCATTTTTGGCTGTTTTGAAACACATGGAGACGTACAACACTCCACACACAGACTACCACAGTCTGACACAAAAAAAGTTCATTATTATATCTATCAACTTCAAAATGTTTGTTGCTCATCACTGCCATGTTATCACAAAACAGTTTTATGTTTACCGGCATTGATCCACTCTAAGTGTGAGATGCAGAATGAGACGTTTCAGGGGCATCGCGTGAACCTAGCCTAACCAATAAAAGCTCCTGAAAATGTGTTTTTACTTTCATTCATGTATGTATGTATGTATGTAAGCATGTTTATCATCTTACCTGACTAGAACAAAAAAATATAGAAAAAGCAGAGGGGAAAAAGCAATGGACATCATTAATAAACAAAAGAAACAGAAGACACAAATACCTTCCAACCAGGGACGTCTTTCATGATAATTGCTTCCTCCTCCAGATTCTCACGAAGCATCCGTAGCGTACTATGGAAAAAAAGGAGTAATTATATTTTTAAAAATTAGCTGTCAGTACACAAAACCTCAACACTTTCTAAATGACTGGGTGAGGGTCTTTTAAGTATTTGTGCCAAACTATGAATAAATTATGAATAAAAGGAACAATTCAGTTTATGACTATATAGAATGCATGTCCTGCAACAGCCTGGAAAAGACAGGAAATATGATTGAGTGCCTCACCTTCGGTCCTGCTCAGCCTGCAACAGAGGTAGTAAAGCTATCCGGGCCTCCAGCTCCTCAATAAGCAGCCGTCTGACACAAGCACACACACACAGGCGTTAGGGAAAACCCTTCATCTAAACACAGCTGTAAAACTGATCTGAACTATATGAAGCTAAGAGATTTAACAATACACATTTAACTACAGTGGTCAGACGGTCATCTGTAACTGCATCAGAATAAGTATGGGCGATAATGTAAATTTAGAAAAATGATTTTTGTCAGAATTATCCTGATAAATGATAAAATCGCTATCAAATTTAAAAGTGCTATAGAGCCTTTCCCAGAACCTTAATTTGCATTTTACCTACTAGTAATATAATTACTAGTAATAATATAATTTGAAATAGCTTATAATATTATTTAATTATTTTGCTACCTAGTACATTTTGCCTGTGCAAAAAACAGATCACCAGTAAGTACTGGTTATACTATCAGTTAGGATACATCATCTAGCTCTGTATGCTAAACTGCGTCTGGTTTGTGGTTTAGGAAGGAACTGGTAAAATTAATAAATTGATTCTCCTCTACTTAATCAGCTTATCTAATTCAGTACTGGTGATTTGTCCTGTACTTGAGGTTTTGGGTTCATTTACATGTTCCCCAGCATTCTATGCCAGACATTCACTACATCTCCAATAGTATCCACACACTTCTTCAGATAAGTTAATTGTTAATTCACACTCACAAACACACAAACCTAAACACACAGTTTGTATAATCTCCATAGAAAAGAATGCAACACTAGGGACAATGAGCCTAAACCCACCATGTCCAATACTGATGCTGGCTACAGGGGTATAAAGCCCTTTAGTACTGAGTGTGGAATTGTGTTCTCTGGAGTTCATAGAGCTCTAATGAATGCCAAGAGCTCAGGATGTTTGTGATCCAGAACTAGTTATCCAGCATCATTACCTGTCATTACTAGTGTCGGAAAATCCTCAAAGGAAAAGCCTTCCCAGAACAATAGAGGCAAAGGTGGACAAACTCGCTATTAATACCTATTATTTTAGAAGAAACAACAAATGAGCAGTAATATGTAAAATTCACTACAATCTTTCCATCTGGCCTTCAAAGTACGTACAGTATGTGTCACGCTAATGTAGTGCTAATCTAAATTATTGTCATATTTATCCAGGATCAGTAGCCCAAGGTCACTTCAGAATTAATGGCAGTGAAACTATATCATACAATACAAACAAAAATTCCAGAAATCATAGAACCTATGTCACAAGCAGTGGCCACACACAATCCTACCTCCTCTCCCTGTTCCATTTGAAGAGCCTCCAGTAGCCAAACAGCATTACTCCAATACTGATCCCAAACATAGTATACCCTGTGAGGAACAGATTAATGGTTATGACTAGGGGTGTAACGGTACAGAAAGGTCACGGTTCGGTTCACACTATAGTTCTGACATCACGGTTCGGTACGGTTCA
>JBBJLS010070891.1:0-11526 GCA_037577275.1 Bryconaethiops microstoma | reverse complement strand
TGATGAATGTGGGTTGTTGTTATTCAGCCTGGTTCTATATGCCCCTTTTTAACTTTAAGCACCCGCCCCATCAAACAACTCTGCATGGCCCTGCTTACTAATAATGTGTCTGACACATTAGGGTTTAAACCAGTATCTGAGGGCTTAAGCAATAGGAGAGCTTACTTAGCTATCTCTAACCAGATACCATGGAAAAAAAAAAAACCAATGATATAATTTTCTATTCTGTTATTCATTTAATAATGATACTGCTTATACTGATAATGATCATATTAATTAATACTAATAAAACGTATGATGTATGATAAAAATGAAAATACAGTTCAAGTAATGAATTATCATACATTTGGTATATCATTTTTATGGAACACAATACAATGTTAGAAACCACAAAAGCAAGTCTGTCTGAGATTCCTGAACTGTTCCAGTAAAAGTGTGTGATTTAGGTATACAGCTTGCACAGCTTGCTAAATGGATGGCTTATCTGTGAGTACAGATGAGATCTTATCTTTAAATACAGATGAGATGCTCTCAAAATAACTAAGATATCTAGATGATCATAGCGATAATTGGTCAGCGTATTTGTGAAGATGACTGTGTAATCTGAAGTGAAGGCCCCTACATACCTTTCTGAAGTGACTCGAATCCGTTCATCATTGGATGACTGCTCCTCGTCTTCCTTCTCTCTGAAGTACTCCTCCACACATTGCTCCTCAAACTCGTACAGATTCTTCAGCTCATCAACACTCAGAATCAGTTCTAAAAATGGAGATTTTAACAGAGATTATATCCAATGTAAAGCATTTTAGAACATAAAACACATTCTAATCAGTGATAGTAAAAAAAAAAAAAGAAATGATGAGAAGGAATAGGCAGTGAATTACTGAGTCCACGGTCTCTTTCATCCAGTTCCCCTTCCTTTTTCTTCTTTTTACAGCGGCAGCACAGGTGCTTCAGCACGATATAGATATGACTGAAGATGATGAGGGGGGGAGGAAGAACAGGCCGGTCATGGAAAGTCATGATCAGTTGATAGCGCTGGAACTTCCACACCTGGTTTGAGATGGACTTCACTTCAAAGAAAGTGTTGCTGTTTAAAATAACAGTTTTATGGTACATTAGACACACTTGTATCCACACCAAGCTAATTACAATAATTTGGTGATTTGTTGCGCTCATAAACTATCCATAACTATTTATACACCTAATATATATACATATATTAATATATATTAAATATATTAATATATACAAATTAAATATTTGTGAATGCAGAAGAGCATCAGAATACTTAAGCATTCCTTTGCAATATTCTTTTAGAAATTGCAATCTTTTTCTAATGTTAGCCCTTTAGATCCCATGAAAAATTCCAGAACATTTTTGTTGACAGAAACATTAGAGGCTTATTTACCATGGATTTATGATAAAACATGGCAAAAATGGAAATGACTTAACAATGGGTGTGATATTGGCTGTAAAAATGATGTTAAAGGCTTCACACAGCCACACTCCCCTTGATTTTGAAAGTCATTTAAAAAATTTAAAAAAATATGTAAAGAGAAAAAGGCAAGTGCTCATGAATTTGTCTGGCTTTAGTTCTGGCAACGCAGCATTCAGGTGAAGATCCTCTGTCCCTTACTTAGTGGAGTTGACAGATGAAGACTAGACTAGGCTAGGCTGGCTAACCATTTTAGCTGATTGCTTGTATTAATAATAATGAATTAACATACAATTGCACAATATTTCATACACATTGTGAGGGAATTTTCACCATGCAAAGAACATTTATCAGAAAATATCATTAAAGAAGTTTAGGAATGGACTTTTCTATTTTCTACCTGTATTATAGAATGTTTTCATATAGTGTACATCTTCTTAAGCTTCTACATCCGACTCACTTAAATACAGCGATGAGCAGATTAACCAGAAGAATGTTGGCTACCAGCAGGTAGCAGGCCATGATGGCAGGTGTTAGCCACGCTCCGGGGATACACGGTGGGAGCTTCTTTCCATCCTCATCATACATATTCTCACCACAGGGTGCTTTTGAAAGAAGAGCTCATTAAGATTGCCATTTTGACATGTCCCACCATCACTGAAGATTTACTGCACAGCTATATAAAACAATTACTTTTTGTTTCTACACAGTGGAACAATACTCACGGTTAATCTCCATTGCATAGACTTATTGTGGTGAGCACAGAAAACACAGAACAAAGCAAATGTGAACAGAACAATTTTTTGGTTTTATCACGTGACAGTAAATGCACATACAGCAGTTTGGCAACAGGTATTTTAAAACATAAAGGCAACTGCATTTGTCTAGCCAAAGTTAATAACAGTAAAATTAAAAATAATATAATGTTTGCAATATAACTGTTCATAGGATATAACAACATTGACTAGTAAAAAGCATCTCAAGACACCAATAGAGGGAACAAGGAAGGGCACAATCACACACCCAGTCCAAAACACACGATTCAGAAGACAATGAATGCAATGAGGTGTAAGTTGGTGAAAATGCCTGACAGTCTCTTTAAAACTCATTACTAGTAACTACACGAGGGTCTAGAATGGAGCTGGAACGGGTCATTCGTCCATGAATCAGGAAACGGAATCTTACTATGAATTCTAGTCTTACGGTCTATCGAGTCTGCAAACACCTCTCCATAGATCATCCAGTAGGGCATGTAGAATATGTTTCTGGCCAGGCGCCATGTTGGCTCCTCATCAGGATGCAGGATGGCTTGTCGCGCCACACCAAAACTCATCAAGACCACCAGCATGATCACCACAAAGTACAGCATGTCAATCATCTGAAACACACGGATAAACACGGACATGTGTATGTTTGGTTAAATAAATATAGGATCAGAACATAGGGTAAAATAGTAAACACACAATCTAAAACCAATAGATGTAAGAGTTTCAGTGTAATAAAGGCTGTCAAAATATGTATATGAAAATTAAATTACAGAAGTAAGAAATATAAGAATTATGAATATAAGAATGTTTTTTTCCCCCTCTCCTTAACAGCACAATATACTATATATTTCGTATATTGTATGATGTTTTGTGGGCTTATTTAATATATGTAACATATTTTTCCATTTTTTAACCGCACTTTATTGTTTAGAAGTAAACAGGCTCTTACTGTGCCTTTAATGCTAACAAACATTTACTTGTTACAAAGGTATATGTCAAGAGGTGAGACATATTAGACTTTTTTTTATGTTGTTGTACTAATGTTCCAAGAAAGGCTCATTGATACTTGTGGGGAATGAAGGCTGGCCATGAATTGCTGCAAAGGTTAATGCTGGCTATGATAGAAATGTGTTATATACCGTGAAAAGGATAATACACCCTGCCACACTGCAAAACTGTTCAATAATAGTTTGAGGAACATGACAAAAAGATCAAGGTGTTGACTTGGCCTCCAAATTCCTCAGATCTCATTTCAATTGAGCATCTGTGGGACGTGACATATGGAACTCCAAAGTGTTCAAAAGTATTATGAAATATATGAAAATGATATTGTGAAATACAGATCATTATTGTGAAATATGATTTCATTTTTTTTTATTTTCAAAGTCAGTATTTATTTCATAATGCCGTTTTTCATCATTTCATCATGCCGTATTTCATAATTTCATGAAATTTCTGTCAATCAGTGTCAGTGGGTTGGACCTGCACGCCTATTGGCTCATCCTTTAACATCCTGGATACCTGCTCAGCGGACCGCTGTTAAAGCTAGCAACAATGTGCTAGGTGAAAAGTAACGGAGGAGGCGGACTGGCATGGACTTCATTCAGTTCTGCTTATTTTAGCAGATCAGATAGAGAGGTATAATTTATCCGTAAATACGGTTTTGAATCGTTTAGATTAAGTTCTTGAAATGCTTGGGATGATAATTGCTCTTCAGGGTGTTAGCATTGATGATACCATTGTTGATAGTTTAAGAGCAATTTAGCACACAACGCTGAAGTTAGCTCCTTATTCACAGCTCCTTAGTCGAAATTTTCGTTCCACCTTAAATACTGCTCTTCAGGCTGCAGTATCGCAGGTTTACATTCAGAATCATGTTGTCTTTTTATATGGACTGTGGAATGGACAGAAATGCATGTAGAGAAATTAAAACGTTTTTAATCTTTACATGGCAATGAAAAGATTCCTTTCCACTCAAAATCTTAAACTATTCTGCAGCTTTAAATCCTAGGAACCTGGCTCATAAAGACATGAATAGAAATTTCCAAGCAGGAAAATGCCTTAAATGCTTTGGTCCACTGAAAACTCACTTGTTCAGGTCAGAACAAATTGTTATTTGTTTGGACCAAAACATTCTTCACTGTTAACTTCACATCTGAACTAATCGATGTTAAAGGATGAGCCAATAGGCGTGTAGGTCCAACCCACTGACACTGATCGACAGATAAAGAAATTTCATGAAATACGGCATCATGAAATGATAAACTGCTATGAAATGATGAAAAACGGCTATGAAATAAATACTGACTTTGAAAAATAAAAAATATGAAATCATATTTCACAATAAGAAGTAAATTTATATAACAGAATGCAATATGTTCCACAATAATGAGCTGTATTTCACAATATCATTCTCATATATTTCATAATACTTTTGAACACTTTGGAGTCCCATGATAGCCCATCTCACAACTTACAGGGCTTAAAGGATCTACTGCTAAAATTTTGGTGCCAGATAACATAGCATACCTTGTGGAGTCCATGTCCAAAGTAAAGTGGCCCTTATAGTCATACATGAACACACCACCGAACAGCATAGTGTGAACAATGTGAAATTGTTTCTCTGCATTTAACCTTCACCCGAGTGAAGCAGTGGGCAGCCAGGAATGCAGCACCCAGTGAGCAGTGATCCCCCTGGCAATCCTGGGATTCAAAGCCCTGACCACAGTGGCAACTCCCTAATCACCAGGCCACCAGTTGCCCCGAATTTTAGAGTTTTGGAGAATGCGGGCAGAACTGTTTTTGTGGTACGAGGGGACCTATGCGATATTAGTCAAGTGGGTAAAATGTTATGACTCACTGGCATATTTAACAATGTAACAATATCTGTTGATTGCCTGCACTCAATAAATATTAAAAATGTAAAAATCTTAATATAAATGAGTAGAAAGTTCAACATGTAAATGTTCAGCTTTTCTTGACATTGTGATTGGTCTGCTCTTCCTCCTTCGTGTCAGAGGAGAAGGGAAAGAAGAAGAAGGAGGAGGACAAAAATAAGGAAGAGGAGGAGATGAAAAAGAAGAAAGAGGAGGAGGAGGAGAAGAAGAAGGAAGAGGAGCTAGGAGGAAGAGCCTGGAGTCTGGCACTGTGGTCAAAGACTTTATGTCCTGCTGCTCTTGCTGAGCTGTGTTTTGTGTTTCTCATTAAAACCCTTGTGTTTTCAGTACTTCCTGCATCTGCGTCCTCCTTCCCAGAGGTAGACAAGACAGACATCACAAAATAGGGAACTGAAATGAGCTGTTTTTGAAACTCAGTTTTCATCTATAGACTAGGGAGAGTATGGTAAAATTTAGTATGAATTAAAGGTTTAACACTTGCTTGGACCCAAATTACATGATGCTACCAAGTGAAGATTTGTCAGATGTGAAACCAGCCACTCCATCTTTTCAAACAGCAGCTAACATCATTGGGGAGCCTATGAACTACTTATCCATGGCCCACCCTGACTTAGAGAACACTTAACTGCCAAATTTGTCTATGTGCTCATTTGCCTCCCATTCATGGCTGGCTGTGGCATGACGGAGGATTAGGAGGATGACAAAATGTCCTTAATTTCCTTTTAAAAAAAGAGGAGGTTGTACTGTCTTACGTGCCAGGATTAGAATTCTGTAAAGAATGAGAATATAGGAAGCAAGGGCATGATGAGTAAAACAGAGCTGGGTTATTCTATTCTTCTACATCAATTAGACTTGTTGGCTTTCAGTGCTCACCATTTTGCCAATCATCATGACATATGGTCCCAAGTACTTGTTCACGCCAAAGATATCAAGGACCCGGATGTACCAGAAGATGATGTCCACGCAGTAGATGACCCGCCCATAGCCCATGTAAGGCTCGTTCTGTAGCCGAAGCAACAGACCCAACAGGAACATGGTGATGGCCACCAGGTCAGTGATGTTCCAGTACTCTTCAAGCCAAACATTGATCTTCTGTTTCAGCTTTCCTGGCTCTGACATGAGGATCTACACACATGCACAGATACACTTCAAGTTCTTTTTAGTCATTTTTCTTCTCTGCTCACATATATTAAAACCAAACCTTGCTTTCACCTGTCTAACTTTCTCCAGTCCCAAAGTGATGATGTAAGAGATAACAATCCACTCCTGCAATGATGGCCATCGCTCCATTTTCACCAGGATGATGTAGTTATATAACATGAGGTACACAAGATAAGCAATCTGTAAAACATTGTCATATTAGCGTATATTATATGTTCACATTTGTATAGTAAACATTTTACAGTCTGTATGTTCACATTTGTATAGTAAATATTGTACAGCATATATAGAAAACATAATCTGACCACAGGGTGCCCAAATTTGATAAAGATGCCAATGTAGGTCTCTGCTGTAAGAAATCGAGATTTGTCTTCATAGTATCTTTTTTTAATCTTTAGTGCTATTTGTTCTAATACTATAGAATCCTAATTACATCTTGATTATGCTTCAGCAGTATCTGCAGACTCATCATCTATGCAGTATCACACACCGTATTGAACCAGAACTTGGTAAATGGGGCATTGTAGAAATAATAAATCTTCTTCCCAATCGGCACTCTTCTGTGCTTCTTTTTGGTATCTTCCTCATCACCTTTCTTGGATGTTCCATCTACATTCACAGTTCCATCCTAAAAAGAAACTGACATTTTTAATCAAGTTCATCTTCTCTTGTTGTATTTCCACTTTACTACATTAATCAGAAAGCCCTACTTTGCAGGTCAATCTGTGGAGCATCTGTTACCATGAACAATTTGTATTACAGAGGCTACGGATCTCTGGAGGTGGGCTACTTATCCATGGCCCACCCTGTAATACAAATTGTTCATGGCAAATGTAGTTCATTCTGAGCCCTTCATTAGTGGTTTCTGACCACAGATCTGCTTTTTGCTGTATAGTGTTGCATGGCAGACAGTTCTTAGGCAGTGGCACTGAAAAACCCATCAAAGTCAAGTTGTCTGATACACAGATATTAGTAACATTACATATTAGTAAACACAAACTGGCATGCAATTATCATGCCAGTGTCAGTGCTTTGTTAAGAATGGTACACCAGTCAAATAACATCTGCTCAGTAAATGTCAGACACTAACCTATGTAAATTAGCTGATGAGGTGATGAAAACTGCAGGAAAATGGATGGGCTGGAGTCTGTAACTGTTCACCTGTACAGTAAATCTGTAGCTGACCACATAAAATAGCCAGTGAGACGACATATCAGGGAAGTGTTAATGCATAACCGGTCATGAAGTCATTTACTGGCGACTGAATTTGAAATTGCACTGTACAAACTCGTCTATTTTCAGCAAATAAAAGATAATTAGGGGATTTAGTTAAAGTCTATAGACCTTTGGAAGTAAAAATAAGCTCTTGAGAGGAGTCCTCTTGCATTTTTGACATTTGGTGTACTGTAGCAGGTCAAATGCCAAATTATTAGTTTAGCACAGGAGCGTCAAGGTTAACATTGCTAACAAACACTAGATGTCAATGGCCACAAATCCTTTCTATGAATATACCCCCAAAATTTTACCACTACAAGCAGACATTCCAGACAACACCAGGACTTGTAATCACAAAACAGTCGTAAGGAAGGCTTATTTTGTATCACATTTCTCTGTATTTATGATGGTCATTGTGGTCATTGTCATAAATACTGTCTAGACCAGCACTCCTACTCCTAAGGTGGAAATGTTTAAAATGGCTGCCCTCAGGGTTCAGCTACACTGTAAAGTTTTGCTTGTTTTTACAGCTCATAAAGTGTCCTAAACCACAGTCTACATTATGAAGAGCTGAATAGGGTTGGAGGGAGTTAAGACAAGTTTTAGTTCTATGGAAACAATTTCTATTCTAACAATAAACCATGGGTGACTGCTCTGTTAAGAGTAGAATACAGAGAAGAGTTTCACTTTTAGTCAAGGAACAGACTCTAACCTGCAGAAATCAGAAATCACCAGTAGTGTTACATCACGTCTGTACGCCGTAACACTGCAACGCCGGACGGAGACGGAGACGGCGACACTTCATGCCCGCATCCATGGCCATATTTAGAGTCGATGTTTAAGTTTATGGAAAAGATTTAAAAGTTCGTATTCCAGCTGCATTCACAGCGGTTCAGTTTTCAACTTCGTTCAAATATATAGTACATACACAGACCTTTTGTGTAGGTGTGTAGTGTACAGTTAATAAAAAAGACTGGTTTTCTTTATCAATTCAGGTGGTGTTTCATTCTGTAACATTCTACCTTATTCCTTATGCTACATCTTCTACAAGCAAGTTAGATGCAAGTATTGTAAGTGTGGTGGCAATAAATCAACAATGCAGTGAAATATGTAATTTTAATACTTAAGTATTTTTGGAAGCAAGTACTTCAGTACTTTAAATTAAGTGAAATTTGACTTTATCACTTTCACTTGTATTGGAGTAACATTTGACTAGTGGTATCTGTACTTTCACTTAAGTAATGGAGTTAGGTACTTTGTCCGCCTCTGATTAAAAGCAGAAACTCAGCGAATCAAATTATTAAATGGTCCAGTAGAGTATTTGGTAAGTCACAACTTAACCAATCATCCCTGAATAGTAGACAGTTACTGCCAATAACTGTCTAGTATAAGGAACAATTTTAAATTATGAATCCCATCCTTAATACATTGAGTTCCAGCATCTTCCCTTAGGACCATGGTTCATAGTTCAAAGTGCTGAACGAAGAGGTTTAAAATTAGCTTTGTCCCAGTAGCAGTTATTCAGTTGAACAAGATAGTATAACTGGGCAAAGGAGACAGTGTTTACTTTCTCTTATACATATTGTTTTTTTGATCAAATATACAATTATTTCACATGTGTGATCAAATAATAATACTTTCTATGTCTTGGGTGTTTTCATTTTATTCATTTGTTTTGTGAGTGTACATGTGTGTTTGTTTGTTGGCTATGTAGATGATGACTTACCTCCTGTAAACTGAATTTACTGATGTGTACAAGTAAAATAATGTGAACTTGAATCTGATTTGGCTGACTATTGACTTCTGTAGTTTGTTAAGCAATGTTAGCTGTGTAGGCTAAACTAAAATTTGTCAATATTTCTTGAGACAAGATATTTTCATTCTTTCACCTTGTTGGATTTGGTGTCATCCTCCTTTTCCTTTGCCTCCTCTGTGTCTTTGGAGCCATGGTAAGAGATGTCATCTCCTATCCTGAAGTCGAGAAGAAGAATTGCAGGGGGAAATATGATGCCTAGAATAACCTGCAAAACAAGAATTTACAGCATTTAGCTGACGCTCTTATCTACAGCAACGTACAACAGTTCTCAAGCAGTCCACATCTGTTCTTCAAACCTGTAAAGCTATACTTAAATTAACGTCCGCTATTCAACCAAGTTATTGCCAGCTAAGTACACCTAAACAACTCCTGTCAAAGAAAGGTCAGAGGTTAAGGCAAAAGTAAGGAAGACGTGGAGACAAGAGTTCCATTATGGGTAATACATGAAAAGCACTGTGTAAAGAGACTCAGAGTGTGTGTGTGTGTATGATGCACCTTTAGGCCGTTGCTCTTGCCCATTCTCAGACAGCCCATCCACATATCAGTGAGTAACATCTGGCTGCAGGTGTGAGCGATGAAATCTCTGTGTTTGGCTGCGACGGCCAGCTTTAAGCAGGTGGAGTTACTCCAGTTCTTCAGCTCATAAGTCAGTAGCTTCATGGCCACTTGTTCATCATGCTTGTAGGACTGATCTAACAGCTCATATGCTAACTGACCAAACTCCCTAAGAGATAACATGAGAGAAAGGAGAGTGTAGTAATAAAAATAGTATAATAAAATGTCAGACCATAGACCTCATAGCCAGTGATTGGAAGTATAATATACAGTGCCCTCCACAATAACAGGGTTAGAAAAAATGTAGCTTCACCTCACACTGAAAAATGAGAAAAATCCAACCTTTAATTGAAATAAATGTATTCAGAAAAAAACTAATCCCTCAACAAGAAACAATTATTTTAAACAAAAACACACATGGCACAATTACTGGCACCCCTGGAAATTATCCTGAACACAATTTAACTGAAGCATGTTTCCCACTTAAATTTTAAGTTTTGGAGTTGATAGAAGTGTGTAAGAGCTTTCCAACTGTAATCAATGACTTAACTGGGGCTCAAATTTCCTTAGTCATTCAGTCATTCATCAACATGGGAAAGACAAGAGAGCACACATACCAAATGAGAGAGAAGTGTGTTGACCTTCATAAGTGTGGGAATGGTTATACAAAAATAGCTACTTGCATGAAAAGGCCAATTTCTACAGTTAGAGCAATAATTAAAAAGTGGACATAACTTGAACAGTTACAAACTTGCCTGGAAGAGGACCCAAGTTTATTTTGTCCCCAAGTACAGTTGAGGAGGATGGTAAGAGAGTCAAAAAATCCCCAAAGATCTTAGGGTTACAAAGTCTCCAAAACCACCATCAGACGGTACCTCCATGCCAACAGATTGCTTGGAATATATGGCAGAAAAAAGCCTTTTCTGTCAGTTAACAACAAATGTAAGCACTTGCAGTTTGCAAAACACTACCACAACTTTGACTGGAACCATGTACTATGGGCTGATGAAACCAAAATGGAGCTTTTTTGGCAATAAACAGTTAGGATGGGTTTGGCGAATAAAGAAAGATGGCAATAATGAAAAGAATCTCATCCCAGCTGTAAGATACGGTGGAAGTTCTGTGATATTGTGGGACTGTTTTTCCTCCAAAGGCCCTGGAAACCTTGTTAGGGTACATGGCATCATGGACTCTATGAAATACCAGGACATTTTAAATAAAAAATCTGACTGCCTCTGCCAAGAAACTGAAACTGGGTCATCACTGGATCTTCCAGCAGGACATGTCCAAATCAACACAGAAATGGTTAGCTGACCACAGAATCAAGCTTCTGCCATGGCAATCTCAGTACCTTGACCTGAACCCCATTGAAAACCTGAAGTAAGCCAAAGAGGAAGTCCTAGGACCCTGGATGATCTGGAGAGATTCTGTAAAAAAAAAATGGTCTCAGATGCCCTGCTCTGCATTCTCCAACCTTATAAAATGTTACAGGAGAAGACTCAGGGCTGTTTTATCGGCAAAGGGAGATTGTACAAAGCATTAAACGCAGGGGTGCCAATAATTGTGTCACATGTGTTTTTGCTGAAAATAATTGAAGATCAAATTTCCAAAACTCACTCAGTCCATTTTTTGTGATTTTTTAGGTAACACTACTATTGGCATATTTTTACATTACCT
>JBBJLS010070890.1:0-11526 GCA_037577275.1 Bryconaethiops microstoma | reverse complement strand
TGTGGCATGTATGTGCTTGTTTTTTTTTCTACACAATTAAACATTTGAATGAACATCTTCTGAGAGGGGTGATTCCACACTTTTTGCCAGGGGTTGTAGTAGTGGTAACATGACAATGCTATGTTCTGTGTTATGCAGCGGGGTTCGAATAGTGGAACTGAAAAATAATTTGGTTAAAGGGATGTGAGGTGAAATATTTCTACGTAGTAATTAGGTTGTTTAATTTTTTGTGTTTAGGTCAATGCTGGTCCTATGGCCTATGCCCGAGCTTTCCTGGATGAATCCAAATCCAGCCAGTCGAATAAGAAAGTAAAAGAGCTCAAAGATATATTCAGGTGTGTACTGTGTTGACTAAGCTGCTCTCTCACCTAGAGCCATAATTGTTGTTTTGCCCATTATTTGACATTCTCTGTAGCAAGACGAAACAGATACCATCAGTCTATACCTCTTCCATTTGCTCCTCATGTGTGTATGATCACGCTCGTGTGAAACATTATGTCCCTGTACTGTTACATTTGATTTTTGCATGCAGCCACAGATGCCGTTAGTAATATGATAACGTTAACGACCCGACCGTGTATATCATGTGTCTGTGATCTAACGTGGCTTAAGACGTTGGTAAGCAAACATCATTATGTGCATTGCATTTTGCATCTGCTTGGCATTTCAAATATCCATTCAAATTCCTCACATAAGTCCCTTCATTAACGTTTAATGTTACATAATGGACTTCTAATGTTACACAATGGATCAGGGTTGTTTTGTTTTGTTTTGTTTGTTTTTTTTTGTTTGAGTGATGCTCTTCTGTACCTTTCACTAAGACTTTATACCTTTCACTTAACATGGTTTTCACTTCACATGGTTTTCAATGTGCTTCTTCCAGGAGGTTTGTCCAGGCATGCAGCTTGGCTTTAGATATCAATGAGCGGCTCATCAAAGAAGACCAATATGAGTATCATGAGGGATTGAAGGGCAACTTCAGAAGTATGGTCAAGGACCTGTCTGAAATTATTCACGAGCAGGTAGGACACACTGGCAAACCTGACACCTCTCTTTAAAATATGTGACGAAAGCACAAATAGATGCATCAGGAACAGTGTGCATCAACGAAAGTAGCGTTCACCACAAATAAGCAGTAGATACATAAAAGCAACATAAATGCAAAAGCAACACAAATGATAGCCGTTAGAAAGTCCCTCTTAACCAACAAATAATTTCCTACATTGTTGGTTCTTAATCTATGATCTGCTCAACAGGCTTAACCTGTTGCCTTCTTCCAAAGAACCACAATGTTGACTCTCTGGGTGGATGATCTTGATCTGTTTTATTGCTGTGGTATTTTAAGTTGGTTTTTTTTCATGTATGTACCACTTTCTAAAAGTGCCAGTGTTCATGAAAGTACATTTTTAGGAGCATACCATTTATAAAAAAAACTGAAGTTGCTAAGGTTTTTCAGCAGGATGAAATAATTGAAATTGACTAATTGAATGTCCTAGATCAATTTGACATCAAATAAGGCCATATTTACAGACACTAAGGTAATAAGTGTGACTTGGACAGTGTAGAGGTGTACATACACGTGGTGTACACACAGTGTAGATGTGTATTACGCTATATCTATATAAAAATTATTTTTGTGAAGTAAGGCTTATAGCCAGTCAACATTACTTCTTTTGGTCTGTTTCTGATTTATAGTAAACAGTTTCAGCTCTTACATCATTTCATTGATCTGATATGCTGACAAGTTACTCAGGACATTCTGAAAGTGTGTTAAGATGAGGCGTGACCAGATATCCAGAAAAGACAAGCTTAAAACATTGTAGCCTGATAAACAACGAGGCCACTAATGCAGCCATGCGTGAAGAAGCAGACACCCATCATTTGAATTTTGTCAAATGAGTTCTTGCATTCCAGTACGTTGTGATGCATTCTGATACAGTCAGTTACTTCAGTTTTAGATTTTACAAATGTATCACAAAAAGCTGAATGTGTAATTTGTGTTGTGTAATGTGTTTTCCTTAGTGGGGCAAATAAATATAAAAAAAGAAAGCAAAAACACATCCACAGAGACACGTTTTATAACTTCATCTATATGAGCTATAACTTGTTCCAAAGTTAGCACCAAGCAGTGCTTGATCGTTTGTAGCTAATGCTAACGCTCTTAAAGGAAGCATGTAAGCTTTCCTTCACTGCCTAAACATGATTCTCTGTATTTGTAGACATTTGTTTGCGTGCATGGCGGCAAGGTGGCTCAGGGGTTAGCCGCGCAGCAAGAAGGTCCTGGGTTCGACTCCTGCTTTGGGCGCAGGGTCTTTCTGTGGAAGTTAATTACAAAAACTTACTCCTCATCTAAAAATTGCCTTTGACAGGCCTCCTAAACTTGATGGATGACATGAGCATGAGGTTTTGACAGTTGATCTGTCTAGAAATCTTCCATTGGCCCTGCAGTGAGTAGCACGTCTAGGCATGCCACCCACCCCCCTGTAACTTCAGACATGGACTATAATATTAACATACAATAAAGAAAAAAAGGACAACACATTTTTTCATTGCACTTGTTTAAATTGTGTTTAAAAAATTACAGTTTCATTTTCATGACAGATTTACGCCTTCTTGATTGCCATCCTTAATTTACCGAATGATGTGAGCAGTTCTGTTGTGAAACAGAGGAAGACAACTATGACTCATGTATTTGCCAGTTCATCTACCTAGAATTCTTTCAGACACTCCACAGTGGATGTCAAGTATAGACACGCCACCCAGCTCGGATATTTAGATCTGTGTGTTCCGATGAAGTTACAGGTGACTATGTCCGACTTGTAGTCGCATTTGCGTGAGTTCATGCCCTAAAGGGAGACGGGCAAACCAGCTGCAATTATGAAATTGAAACCCAAGAGAAAGCTCTCATTTCTTATTACCTGACTCTGAACTTGGAAAGAGATCAAATTTCTTATTAACATAAGGCTTCCATTAAAAAATATATGGACAATTCCATAGAAATGGGCTGTGGGATTTTTGGTGAGGATTTAAATATTTTTTTGTAGTTGCACACAAAAATAATCAGTAAAATAATAAAAAAAAAACTGTTGTAGAAATAGAATGGGCATATCTGTAACATTTTGTCCATCAAAATGGACTCTTTAAGCCCACCATCTAAATAACTGCTAACACTTGGTAATTGTAATGCTGAAAATAACACAGGAATAATAGTTTTGATTAATAACTGGCCACTCTATCCGGGATTGATGTTAGTTGTGTTGCTCTGGTCATCCAAGCTCCGAGAAGGTAGTCTTTCGAAACTTTAAAATCTCGAGAAAGACTTCATATGCGGACGTGTCTGTAACTACTAGCCCCAGTTTCAGTGAAGGTCCTCCACCATTCTTAACAGTGAGGATGAGCTTATTATGGGTAATCATCTTTTTTTCTTTACACGTCAAATCCAACTTGCTTGTTTGTTGGCAAAAAAAATGGTTGTCGTACCTTTCCATAAAACCCAGTTTTAGTAGTATCTAGCAAACTGTAGGCACATACTTTTGTGGTTGGAAGAAAAAAAATCTTTTTTATGGCGTCTAGTTCATTTGTTGGCACGAAGATGGTGTGTAATTGCATGTAGTATTTTGGATACTTAGTGAGCCCAAAATGGTACTGTCTTCTGCAAATTCTTAGAAATATGTTTGCCTCACTAATCACGCTCCTAAGTGTGTGTGGGGGGGAATTCTTCTCCAGGCGAGTTCACAGCAACACCAGTTGTTTTTAACTTCTTAATTATTTCTCTAACAGTGGATTTGGGCATTTTCTGGCACGTGGCTTGTTTAAAACTGTTGCCTAACTTTTCATTTCATTTGTGTACGCTTTAATTTTCTGTTCTCTGAAATTTCTGATTCATGAATGATGGGAAATGATGAACCATATTCCTAAACTTTCAGTCAAAATTGTGACAAACGAATGGGAACACATGTCAGCTGCATTATTTCGTAAGAATGGCAGTAATTATGAGGCACCTGGTTAAATTTGAATTTGTTTTAGTTTCATTAGACCAAAATATCTTAAAACAAAGGTGCTTTTTCTCGTATATTCTGTGCAACAAAGACACATTTTTATGACCTTCCTTACCTTCATCAATAAGGGTACCAGAAAATATGATGCTGACTGTAGGTTATTCATGCATGAATCTCTATACTTTTTGGATGTTATTTTCATTCTTATTTCCTTATTTGTCCCACATTATTCTGAGAAATGTATCCATGGTCTTTTAAGGATCGTCGTTTAGAGCAGTTGTGTTTGAACACTCCATCCACAGGGACCCAAATATTTCAGATTAAAAGAACTACATCACCTCAAACATAACAGACAGGAGGAAATGCTTGTATACTGGATGAAATGCTTACTACTTTAAGTAGTCCAGTTTTAACAAATATTTCACATTGAAAGTGGCCTAATACATCAGTTTATTTTTTATTTTTGTTTTTCTTTACTGTTTCCTTTATAACGTGGTAACATTGTAAAATCATGTTGCAAAACTCATATGAACCAAAGCAGCTGGTAGCCTAGTGGTTAGGGTGTTGCCCCTGCAATCAGAAGGCTTTGGGTTCGAATCCCAGCACTGTGTCTTCACTGAGGTACCCTTGAGCAAGGCACCGTCCCCACACACTGCTCCGTGGGTGCCCCTCGTTGGCGGCAGCCCCCTGCTTCACTTAATTAGTTAGTATTTCATCTGCTAGAAACCACAGGAAAGACACTGGGGCGGAGTCAGTTGTACAGTCAATTCTGCGAGTTGTTTGTGCATGTTTGTATTTGGTTATTAATCTGTTCAGTGCAAAAAGTTTCTCTCTTCATGTGCTGTTTTCTAACCTGTCTCTGCTTTCTCTCTCTGTGCTGCCCTGCTGTTTAGATTGAATGCTAGGTAACATTTATTTCAAGTACAAACCATATTTGATATCTTGTAGCATGTACAGCGTTTTGTAAATGTTTGTGTGCGTTCCCAAATTCCAAGTATGCATCCGATGTGTTCATGTGTCATGTTAAATAGTAAAAAAAAAAAGGGCGCGCTTGTTTTGAATTTGAAATTCTTACTAATTTGTCCTGTCTTGTAGATATTCGAAGAGGACGAGATGCGCTCCCTCCTGCAGAACTCTCTCCATGTGTTCCGTGCCATCAGCGGAACGTCCTCAAACTTCAGCTAAAATCCTATTTACCGCTGAGGACCCTTACCTTCACCTTATCTACTCCCCGCACTCCTGAATGTATAGTACGGCTTAAACTTCAAGCATCCTTCGACACGTTCTTGTGACTTTGCTGGAATGTCAACCTCTAAGAAAGTGCCATGTTGTTGCGACTGACCTTTGCTTCATCTTCTCAAATGGACATAATTATATTCAACCTAAGAGATTGCAGAGCTGTTCCCAGAAAGCGCAAACCTTCAAAGGAAGGTGTTTAATGTTTATACTGTTTTGTTGCACAACCAAGCCACCTTCTAATTATGCAGTTGTAATTTTATTTTTTTCATTTGAGAACAGTGTTTTTTATTTGCTAATTACAGGTCACAGTGACTTTTTGATGGAAAAGACAATGCGTCTGTTAAAGAGACGGAGTAAAAGAGTGTAATAAAATACATGCAATTTAATGTCATTGACCTACATGTATTACCTTCTTGATATTACTTTACCCATATTCTCACATTTGTAGAAAAAAAAAAAAAACATGACAATTTAAAGCCAAACCAACAAAACAAAACCATGCAAAACATGTCTATGCCATTTGCTGTCCATTTTTTAAAATTTTTTTGCCTAATTTTATACCTACTTTTTCGTCATTGCCCCCACCCTGCCTGTATCTTTATATATCACACAATGCTACCATGGCTACCATCCAGAAAGTGATTCTTATTATGACCTCTTGGCTACTGATGGCTGTGGCATCTCCAGGGATCTCCCAATAATAGGGCCAGTGCTGCGATGCTCACGCCACTCTGGAGCCCTTCTTCGCTGTCCTTTTCTACCCTATACAACTTTAGAATAGAAATTATTATTGGAAGTTATTTAGCCATGATGTTTTTGCTACTTTCGCACTCTTTTTTACTACTTATTATTAATGATATAATGACATCATGATTAGTTGTTCTTGTGTTATACTTGCTGAACGTTTAGATGTTGTGTCGCACTGAGAATTTAGAGGTGCTCACTATTAGTTTGCCTTGAATTGTGTTTTTGCCTTTTATGATGCCTGGTATCTCAGAGAACTCAGACAATCTTACACAAGTTTTGTGACTTCTTTGAGGCTCTGGAGTCAAAGCCCATCATAATCAGCCATCCATCTGCTATTTCCTTTGCATTACGGGCCTAATTAGGAAGGGCGCTACAGATAGTCTAGGACTATTACTGTGTTTTCTGCTGCTGCAGTTCACTTGTGGCCTGGCTGCAGTGTGTATTAGAAAGCCTGACCATTTCCTTTTGTCATTATTAACATTGGTCAAAGGGCTGTGAAAGAAGCAATGACACAATCAGTGAAACAGAGAAAGCAGCACATGGCACGAAAAAATTAGTCAGTTATGTACATTGCTCTAAACGATTATACGGTATATTAATGTTAATATATTAGTATTAATGTTAATATATTATGTAGATTAATATATTCAAGTATACGAAGGAAGTTCATTTGAAGCTCATGAAGATGCCTTGGTCAAGACGTTGACGTCGACTGTGGTACGATGCCGGTCTTTTTAAATTAGTGAGCATAGAGACTGTTAGTTTGCTCATTGCTGGACATGATTTTTGCTGTTAGGTTGTTAGAGGTGCTGCAGCTTTGACAGTGCCAGTGCAGGTAGCAAATTGCTAGTCAAAGCTAGTCAAATCCTCTCAAACATGTCAACGATAATAAAATGCTGCTGTTACTTTTTACAGAGCTCTGTGTGGGAGCGTGTGTGTGTGTGTGTGTGTGTGTGTGTGGTTGTGTATGCGGGTGCAGGTGTGTGCATTAACAACAAAGTAGCAGTTGCAAGCATTTGTTTTGTTGCGGTTTTGCTTTTCCTGGAGGAATATTGTAATAAAAATGTCAAAAAAGTTAAATTTACTTTACTAACATGAATAAACCTGCATTTTCATGAGAAAAAAAAGCATGTGACTGGTCTGCATCATTTGTTATATCATGAGGGGAAAAAAATGAGGGAAAAAAAAAAAAACTTTCTCAACCGAAGTTGTTTTCTTACCAGAGGCTTGGGCTCAAAAATTAGATTTTTTTTTTTTACCTTAAAGGCTGAAATTACATTTACTCCTACTTCCCTTTCTCAGTACTGTTAATTAACCCACAAAGCACCTACTAAAGTGGATATGAAGCCGGCTGTGAGGGGGGGGGGAATTCAGAACACTTATACCGTTTTAATGTGAGGGGTTCATTGTTATTTACACTAGGGCCTGCAATATGTAAGTAATAATCATGGAATCATATACCTGTACTATATATTGGTGCACCTGTTACACTGTGTAAGAAAAGCATTGTCAGTAAAATGGGCTGCCCCTGACCAATCCCAATCCCAAAAGAAGTAAAAGGTACATGGCAATGCGTTCTCTGGGGTAATTTAACTTCATCCAACACCTTTGGGATGAGTTGGAGTAGTGTTTGTGATCATCAACATCAGTACCTCTCTAATGCGTGACTGAATGCAATCAAATCCTCAAAGCAATGTTCCAACATCTAGTGTAACCAGAGCTTGCAGCAAAGGTGGCAATTTTTGCCATTTATTCATTTGTTGCATACAAGAAAATGACTGGGGTAGATGTGGGGTCTACAATTAGGGTGCAGCTTAGTACTCTTAGTACCCCCAGCTATAAAAGCTTCCACTCTTCTTGGAAGGCTTTCCACAAGATTTTGGAGTTTCTGTGGAAATTTGTGTCCATTCATTCTGTAGAGCATTTAGGAGGTCAGACACTGGTGTTGGACGAGCGGGCCTGACTCACAATCTCCGTTCCAGTTCATTTCAAAGGTGTTGGATGAGGTTGAGGTCAGGGCTCTGTGTGGCCAGTCAAGTTCTTTCACACCGAACTCCAGCCATGTCTTTATGGAGCTTGCTTGGTGCACTGGGGCACAGTCCTGCAGGAAGAGAGAAGGTTCTTCCCCAAACTGTGTCCACAAAGTTAGAAGCGTGGTGGCGTTGTTCAAAATGTCTTGGTATGCTGAAGCATGAAGATTGTCCTTCACTGGAAGAAAGGGGCCACCTGAATTCAATCATTAAGAACTATGTCCAAATACTTAGGAACGTAAAAACCAGGCATAACAGTGGGTGGCACAGGCATTTATGACTTCCCAGCTTGTTGCTTGTCAAAGCAGCCTGTAGCAGTGACGGAGCTACAGTCTGAGTGTTTGTTTCCTGAGAGGCTCAGCCTGCTGCGACAGGATCTTTCCTCGGCCTTCACTCCTCCCACCCTTTAACGACAAACTCGGAGCGAGAGGAGGGTTGGGTCAGTTGGAGAGACGCTGGTTCACTCGCTCGCCTTCTCTGTGGTCTAAACAGGGGGCACGACGTGAGCCACAGCTCTGGACTTTCTGTGCAATAAAAACACACCCTGGAGTCTAACCTGGAGTCCGAGTGAAGGAGCAGTCCGCTATGACTGTCCGTGTGTGGGTCCTGGCTGCAGTGGTCTACCTCTCTCTGCTGATCGCTGGGGCGGACAGTCTGGCAGGTGAGGAGTCTGTTTTATTACCCAGCGCTGCTGAACTCGGTGCTTGTTTCTGTCTTGAGGCAAAGGGAAGCAGGGCAGGCGAAATTCTGCAGGATATCCTACAGCCTTCCCGACACAGTGTGAAACCTTTCAATCCCCACATTCCCAACAACACGGGGGTTTCGTGCTGAGGGTCTTTACTGGCACAAAAGTAGAGAAAAACAGGCAGTGACCATTTTTTCATTTATCATCGAATTTATCATTTATCATTGAGGGTTTTCTTTATTACTCCAGCAAAACTTTAAAGCCATTTGGGTCCCTGGAAGCACTGGGAATTTGACAGGTCTCGAGCTAATCCCTTTGTCTCATACACACCATTTAACCTTGTTAAATATTTAAATATCGTCTCGGTCTGTGAAGGTCGCCGAGCTGTTTCATAAACACTGAGTCACACTCAGACGTCTGATAAAACTGCGAACTTTGGAAGACCTGGCACCTGATGTTATTGTAGGAAATCCTTCCAAAACTACTGCTGTGGCGCTTGTGGCTTTTTTGGACCTTCATTTTAAACGCATATAAGGTCACAAGACCTGGAGGAGTTTTCCTGTTGTGATCAGTGGTCTGGAGTCATCCTCAAACTCCCGAGACATCCAAAAAGATATCCAGAGCAAATAAACGACCCAGACACTCAGCTTTTCAAGCAGTCTGAAAAAGTCTTTTTCCCCCTTTTTTTTAATCACACCTGGAGACGGTTTCCAGACCTAGAATATGCCCAAACTAAATAAAAAGATTTAATTTTTTTTTTTTTAATGTAAAACATTTCAGTGGTCGTTCATCATTTTCATGTCCAGGAAACTGGCCCATTGTGTCTCCGTGATTTGTGTCATCTATATCAGGGGTCTCCGGTCTTATCTGCGGCGTGACCCCTGACCAATGCTCGAGGAGTAGCTGTTTCGTTTTGTTTCTGTTAAACTCTGTTATACTCACAAATCCTTTCGTTTACAGAATTTATAGCATACCTACATCGTTCATCATTTGTTTCAGCCATATTCATTCATTGTAAACACTTCATCCTGGGACCTTATTTGCTTTCACTGTCATGTGGGACTGGACAGGGGACGCTGTACTCTCAGTGATGAAAGTCATGTTGGAGCTTTCTCTGTGGTCGAAAGTATCATCTCATTTCAGTTATAATGCATTTCCTGTTAGGAGGAAAATAAATAATGTATATGTTGTGTTTTGAAACATGAGAGGCCGTGCTGTTTGAGTACTGTGTTCTGCCTGATACAGTTCTATACTGTGTTTTAGCACCCACAGCTGTAGTTTTAGACTGTAGTACAGGAAATGGCTAAAACAAGCTGCCGTTTTCAACAGCAGCAGAAATGTTTAGTTTTTGTTGTGATGAGCCTCAGCAGTGTCTAAACAGATTTATTTCCAGTTGTCATTTTGTAGGAAAATTGTCCACAATTTCTGGCAGTTAATTTGGTTAAGCTGGATAAATCCATTGCTTCTCTGAGCCATATTTCTAGTGATGAGAACTTTTCAGAATTTATTTAACTGTATAATAGGCAGTTGCTTAAAGGAGCCACCCAAAGTGAACATTTCTAAAAATAAACCAAGGTTCCAAAGTCCAGCCATTATCAAAAGTCTCATTATAAATGTATGATACACAGGGCTGCACCCATCCTCAGTTTTTATGGTCGATCCTGACTTCTTTCAGCAAATCTGGCTGATGGACAATTTTTTAGATATATTTTTTTTCAGCCTAAATGAGCACATGAAACAACTGAAGCACTAGAACATTGACATTCTATTAAACACAGTTGCAATATAAGTAATATTTGCAAACTAGAATTTTGGTTTCCTTTGTAAATGAAATACAGTTTCTTAGAAATACAATTGTGGCTCAAGGTATTTGCATCCTTTAATTGCCACATATCAAAATGTTAATATCAAAATGATAAAATGGCCATTTGCCGACTGTACAGTGGGATAGACTGTCACCTCACAACCGGAAGGTCCTGGTGGTCTAGTTTTCTCCTACAATCAAAAAACATGCAGAGCAGGTGAAATACAGCCCTGTGATGAAATGCCGACCTTTCCAGGGTGTTTTTGGCCTTTTTGCCCTGTGAGCGTTGGGACAGGCTCCCGCGCCCACTGTGACTCTGGTTAAAATAACTGGCTCAGATAATGGATATATTTGGATTTGTCAATTGTGTGTAAGTGCAAAAATCTGCTGGTTATGACTGTATATCCCTAATAACAAAAAAACAACAACAACTGAACAGTCAAATGTGTTTTAGACCCAGAGTATTTGTTCACAAGTAGCCCTACCACTTTTTTTTCTTTTACTGAAGATGAATTGCCTCGACCAGAAAATCTTACTCTTTCGTGGAACCCTGACCGTTTCACATTCACTGCTCAGTGGAGTGAGCCGACAGGCTTGGACCCAGATTGTAAAGTAAACTACACGGTGGAATTGTATTTAGAGGTGAGTCACTGCTCTGTAACTGTGAGGAAATATAGAAACTATTAAGTATTAATATAGAAGGTTTCTAATTTAAACCTCTAACATGACTTCTCCTGAGCAATGTTCAGTTCTCCACCTATAAAAGTGTGTAGAAAAAGAGATTTGTTTTAATTTAATTTTTAATGTATTCTGATTCCCAAAACAGAAATGTCCTCCACGCAGCACAAAGCCTGATTCTGACAAAAAACGGCGAACAGTGTATTTGAATTACACATGGGACGTTTCTAATGAGAGAGAAATTTGTGTCGCTGTAATGACAAACCCTATGGAGTGCAGAAACAAGAAACCCAGCAAACCAGTATACAAAAGCATCTCTCCACCTCTAGGTAACGATTTTTTACA
>JBBJLS010070889.1:0-11527 GCA_037577275.1 Bryconaethiops microstoma | reverse complement strand
CATGCGTCCGTTTTTCAGGTTGAGGCAGAACTGCATTCCAGATACTCACACTGAAACTGAACCTGGCTCCATTCCGCTAAACTTTTAATGAGAAGATCTAGGTTACAACAGTTTTACACATATGATTCTGTTAGTCAGTATAAATACCTCGCTTTACATCTGTCACTTTGTGAAGTATTGCCAGTAGATTACCCTGCATTTTGAACATAACTTTTGTTGGATGACCTACTTTTTCATGCTTTTGCTGGTTTTTGTTTGATTCAATTCTTGCAATAACTACTGGTCTGTTTATTTGTCTCTGACCATTTTGGCTTTGATTCTTTGATTCAGTTTGTGCACATGATGATTTGAATGGGTTGGTTTTTTTTGTGGTTGTGCCTTCTGGTATTGGCCTCTTGCTAATTTCTGTTTTTGCCATTTTTGCCTGATGGAATAAAAGTATTTCCTCTTCGTTGTCACATCCCTGCCACTAACGGTCAAACTCACTGGAGGCTATTAAACCGGCGACAGGCACACTGGGCTCTGTTTTTCACGTGTTTTGATTTCAGTAGTAAAGCGCTACCCTATCCCAGGAGAGAAGTCCGAGCCTGAAACAATTATTCCAAAGGCTCTGATTGCTGCCCCGATTGTATGGGACATAGAAACAGAAACTGAACAAAGTTTAGCTAGAAATGCTATTCCCGTGACATTTCCCGCTGGTACGTACGTACTGGACCCACTTTGTAGTAAGATGATTGGGCTCACATTATGCCCACCATGGGGCACCCTGGAGTCCCGAAAACTGTCGAGACGATTAACTGTAAATACTGGTGGCCAACTGTAAATACGGGTGTGGGAAGCACCTGAGCGGTTCGGTGGTTCAATGGACAAACCTCCTGGTGCCGGAGGAAGGCGCCTCAGTATTAGGTTGGTGATCGGGTATGACTGTCCACATTGGATCTCCGACTCAAAGTTCCATTTAAGAAATTGGAACTTTGAGAGTGGTGGTGGTGTCTTCTCGCCCCTTTGGAGGCCGGTTCTGTTTTTTCCAGGTGCCCTGTGATAAGTGCTCATTTAAGGATGAGTGTTTGTCTCTTGTCATTGGTCCATATGTTCATGTAATTCTATTAAAGGTTCCAGCCGGTCCAGAAGCTGGCATGCAGTTACCAACATGATTACTGTCATGATACTGGCATGATACCAGCACTCTCTTGTGTTCCGGGCATGTATGCAAGCTCCATAGAGCACATAGATGAGAGCAGTCATCTTGTCTGTGGAAATCCATCCATAACAGTCTGCTAGAGGTTTGACTTGGCTGTGTGTATGTATATCCTGTTTCCTAGAGTAACCAGCAAGGCTGAAGCGCCCGTAGGCTGGATTTACCCATAGAGACTCTGTCTGGAGGGAAGGCTATTACCTCGTCTTCTCGTGGCTCCTATCCAAGATCAAACCTAGCATCAAGACTGTATCAGTGAGATGAAGGATCCATGCTGTGCTGAACGGATCCTTTCTACGTGACTCAAAGAGGGAGAGTCTTCTTGTGTTCTGTTCTGCCAAGCTCTGTGCGCTCTAGTGACTGTTTGCCTGTTTGTTTCTCATTGAAGTCCATTTGAGTTCTCATTTGTGTCCTCCTTCCCTGAGCCGACATGACATTTGTACTCTGCTTTTGGTTCCATTCCATTTCATTTCTGTCACTATGACCACAAAAAAGTCAAAGGTGATCACATCATAAATTTTATTCTGAAAAACGTACCAACAGAATGACACTGAGTGTTCTCTTAGAATGTTTTAGCAGACTTGTAATGAAGACATTTTGACCATTCCTCATTGCAGAATCTCTCCAGATATGGGTGTTCTTTTATGCATTTTCTCCTTAAGCTCGATCCACACTTTTTCAGTTCTCCTGGTACTTACTGGAATGTATAGTACTATGCATGCAAACAATACTGCCAGGACCTCAGCAAAAAAAGATCCTCCACCATATTTAATGCTGAGAAGGTATTATTCTCTGTTCCATCTTTATTTCTACGCAAAACCCACCTCGAGATTTGGGAGTCAAAGAAACCATTCCAATGGCACCTGGCGAATTACAAGTGGATTTGCTTTTGGCTAAAAGATCT
Source organism: Bryconaethiops microstoma (assembly GCA_037577275.1). Lineage (NCBI taxonomy): Eukaryota > Metazoa > Chordata > Actinopteri > Characiformes > Alestidae > Bryconaethiops > Bryconaethiops microstoma. The sequence goes on along the minus strand of JBBJLS010070889.1, from coordinate 9,428 downwards.
GAAAAAAGAAAAGATAGCACACCTTCCAAGCAGTTTGTTGGTAAGAGGGTGATGTCTAATGGTGATTTTGAAAACATGAAGACCCCAAGAAGATTCCAAAGTCTGTAATTCTGAAACTGGATATTTTCTTTTTAACTTCTCTGACCATCCTCCTCACTCTGGCTGCTGACAATACAACATTGTATCCTCTTCTAAGCTAGATCATCATAGTTTGGAATTTCTTAAATACCTAAATGATTGCCCTAATTATTCATATGGAGAATTAAAGTCAAGCAGCTATTTCCTGGAATCTCTTCCCTCATTAGAGCAAGTGAACACACATTTGTATTATTGCATTAGAATGTTTCTCTCTCTCTCTTTTTTTTTACAGACACACACACACAGACACACCCATTTTATTCCTGTCAAATTGTCTTATTTTTGACATATTTAGTGGATTAAGTAAAAGAAATAGAAACACATTTTACTGCAATAGGCTCCAAAGTGCCTAAAGGTACATGGAACCTAGATAAAGGAATTCCAACCATTCAGCTTTCAGCACCACCAGTATACTGATCAGTGGCCTGATCATGTGGAATCATCTGGTCAGGTTCAGGCACTGGGCTGAAATTCAGGAAGCCTGGAGAACTGTTCCTCAAGACAATATTAAAAATAAAAGAAAGTCTGGCTGTTTGGAAGAAATGAGGGGTGGCCTTAGCGTTTTTGCCCAGTCCTGTACACACACACACACACACACACACAGACAAAATAACATCAACAAGTGGCCTCTCCAAGGCTTGTTGCAGCTAATAATTATAATGATTTGGATATAGGCTTGGAGAAAGATGTAAACATGAACCAGGATTTATTAACAGAAAATGCGAAACAAGATGGCAAACAGGAAATTAATGAACACAGAACAGAGATGATCAAGAATAGACCAGGGCTGAACAGAGATAGACATGGTAAACTCAAAAAGAACAGCACAAGACTGGGCTGACTGAGGCACAACAAACAGGACAGTGTTAAACCAGACTAAACAGACTAACTAGAAGGGTGTAGAGTCAAGAAGAACTGAACGGAACAGACCAGGAAACAGAACAAGGAACAAGGAACAGAACAGTCATCCAGAATGCAACTTAAAATGGGCAACTTAGGCTCATGTGTGGCTTCCCCAGAGTCTCTCATTCTACTGCTAATACTTTTCTTTGGAGATTATACAGTCTTTGTGTGTGCAGCTGACACCCGTGTAGCTAAATTTGTGAATCTGAAGGGGTATCTGGATACCTTTGGACATTTAATGCATCTTTAAATGTGAGCCTTCTGTGAAGTGAAACATGTTAGCTGAAAATATGTTGTCTAATAAGATAGATTTGCTTGATCTCCTCTTGCCCATTCTGCTAGCTCCTGTCTTGCATTGTACCACAGGAAATTTATCAAAAAGGATGACCATCTAGGAACATTATTTATAGAGTTGTAACTGACAATATGCATGGCCGATGGCTCTCTGTCTTGCACCACTGCTGTGAGCAGGCCTTGAACTGAGTCTGCACTGCGTGCATGATTTCCTCCTGATCTACTGTTAATAAACACTGGGGTTTGCATCCTAATGATTCTTACGAATCTGCTACGGTTCAGGGAGCAAAGCAGCAGAAAAATCAGAGCACAACTATAATTTATGATTTGACACACATACACACACATACAGTGCCCTCCACAATTTTTGGGACCCCTGAGAATTCATTTTTTATTTCACTAGCATATTCTCACACTAAAAAAAAAAAAATTAAAAATCTAACCTTTAACTCAAGTAAATGTATTATTGTTTTAAAAGAAAAAGAAATAATTATTTGTAATAAAATCACCAGTGCCACAATTATTGACTTTTTGTCATTTATACTTTAATTTTTTAAGTTGATGTGTCTAGGAACTTTTAATTAGTAATCCATGACTTTATATGTTTCTGGGGTATAAGTAAGATGTAGGGACAGAGGCCCATTTCTCTTAGGCACTCTTCAAAATAGACAAGAGAACATGCGATTTGATTAAGGCAGATGTGTTTTGATCTTCATAAGTCAGGAAATGGCTACAAGAAAATAGCTACTTCCCCATATCCACAGTCAGAACAAATGCACACACACACACACACACACACACACACACACACACACGCACATATGTGTGTGTGTGTGTGTGTGTGTGTGTGTGTGTGTGTGTGTGTGTGTGTAAAATAGCCAGCAAGACCAGAAAAAAAACAGTGAGAAAAACAGTGAGTTCTGAAGAAACAGTGTGTGTTTCTATACACAGCAGCTGCATGTCATCCTCATCAGATAACATTAGGGTCAGTGTACAAGGCAGCGGCGGTGAGGAGGTGTATGAGGGTCATCATACTGACTCCGAATTCATCCTGGTGGGTAATGGTCCATCAGACAGAGGCTAGTCTGAGGCCAAAAGCTTATTGACATTCTGAGCAGTGACAGGCCATTGTCCATTGCGCCTACCACTGTTCCAGAATGTATACTACTCTGTTTTTGAGACACTATGCATTTTCCAGCAAAGGTTTGGAAGTATTACAAAAAGCAACAAATAGAACTAAAAACTAGCACTACACACTTCGTGAAATGCACTCGTTAGAATAAAGGTGTAGAAAAAGTTGTTTGTAGTTATGTTATAGAGCAATTTGAATAATTTCTAAAGAACTTTTCAAAGAGTGTTGTTTTTTAAATGAGAAATCGGAAGTTTGAAGACCTGTTTTGAAGTTTATAGACCCTCCACATAACGTAAAGCAGAGGACAATCCGGGTCCTGTAGTTCTACCTCTCTGCAGAGTCTAGTTCCAACCACAGTCTGCCACATGTGCTCCAGTGCATTAACTTCAGAAGCCACTGAAAGTCTGGTTCAAATCCAGTTGTTTTAATTAAAGGGAAGGGTAGGTTGCTGAACTAAACTCGGCAGAAAAGTAGATCATAAGGGCCCACTCATGTAAAGGTTCTGCATATGTTAAACTGTGCTAAGAACCTTGAGCTTTATGACCCTCATTTTTAAGAATGTATTATGTATAGTATATTACACGTCGAGAGCCGTGACTATTGCAGCTGCTCTCATCCATCCATCCATTTTTTACCCCTTTGTCCCACACTCGGGGCCTATCCCAGCTGCTATGGGCAAAGGCAGGGACACCATGGACAGTCACCAGCACATCATAGTCACATCACATACAGAGACAGACAACCATTCACACTCACACGTAGGAGAAATTTAGTGTGCTCAATCAACCTATCCCCAGTGCACGCATATTTTTGGTGGCAGGAGGAAACCCACGCAGTCACGGGGAGAACACACAGAAAGACCCTGCGCCCAAACCGGGAGTCGAACCCAAGACCTTCTTGCTGTTCAGCAACAGCGCTAACACCCTGTGCCACCATGTGGCCCTGTTGTGATCTTCAATATTATTTACTTCATAATACATTAACTTTTTGTTTACTTAGACAAGTAAGCATCCCCTCCTCAGCATAAATTCTGACCAGGGATTAAGCCTCCTGATGGGCCAATAGCCCATTCTGGTCATTTGTACTAGCTAATATTATAGCCAGTAACATGATCTGCAGCCTTTTTGTTTAATCAATCAGGAACATTTGATGCACAAGCTACTGACAACTTTTCAGTGCGATCTGCTTGTAAAGATCTGAATTCTTTACTATAAAGCACTTGCACTCAAATAGCTGACAATGTTGTAGATACATAAACCCAGGTTCTGTGTTCTATGTTACTAGCGTCTTGCCACAAGTTGAATTCAACCAACAAATAGCTTAAATGTGATGACAAAGCTTTTATACTTTCCAAGACAAGGAACATGGAAACGCACCATAAAAGCAATTTTGGCTCTGCAAAGAACAAAAGGATGAAAAAGACAAAAAGTTCTGGAACTGGAAGAGGACCTAATGGTTAAAGTGTAGGGCAACACTGCAGCTATTCAGAGGAGAAATGACAAAAGCATAAGCTTACACCTCAGAGAAAGAGAGAAAAGAGCACAGTGGGAACAGATGGATACAGATCCTCTCATTTCCGCTTTTGTTGTCAGCATGCATGCGCTGATTTTTATCGCTGTATATTTACAAACAAAAACAATATTCTCATTCCCTCTCTCATTATCGATTGAAGGCATTCATTGTATCCTCAAGGCCACTGAGCATGCTAGAATCAACACTACTCAAGGTCTAGTTTTCTAGTCTTTAGGATCATGTCAAGAGGAAATGACTTAGTTGCATAGCTAAAATGGATGTCTGAAGCCTGGCCTTTGTACTTTATAATCGATATTAGGATTCCAATGTCATTACTAAAGAAATAATAATGATTTGAGAGAGAACAGGTTGAGTGCAGGTTGTTATTTAAAGAAACAGTGTTATTCGTAGAAAATGACAAACAGAGTGGAAGTGTGCAAACGGAAGAGGAATCCTGTCCCCAGACAGGCCTTTCTTTAAGAAAGAATTGCTACTCCATGGGTGCAAGTCAGCAAAAATCTACATTAGAAGGCTAGAGATATCCCTTTTCATTGGTGAGAAGTTGAATTGCATCACTGAGCATGTACCAAATGGTGCAGGATTGCAGCGAAATCGCCAGAGAATATGAAGGTATAATTCAAGGGGTGGTGAGTCAGGCGGAAAAGCAATGTGTCTGTCACTGGATGCCGGGCAAAGTAGGCGTTGGGAACAACACGTCATTTTGGGCAGTACAAAATGAGCAAGAAAATATCAATAATGCTGGCTGCCATGCTTTAGTTCTGTAACTAATCAGAGGATTCATGAGCATTCTTTAAGATGCAACTACTGTCGCCTGATTGAGATGACATGTCAAAACGAAAAAAAATCAAAACTGGCAATTTGTCCTCATTCTTCTTCTTAATCTCATATTAGAAGGCTATTTAGAGCTTTGCATTCCAAAATCTTGTTCCAATACTTCACCGCCCGTTCAACAAACTTGTTGGAAAAACAGAGCATGAATAACAAAGCCCGATAATGCCTGATAGTGGATGTATACATATAGCTACTGCATCTCTCTGTACTCTCTGCTCTGGTCTGTGCTTTTGTAACTAGGTGCATGGCTACACTGCTCATATCTTTTGAATTTGGAGATATATGTTGCATTAAAATTCCACACTGAAGCATTAGTCAAACATGATGGATGGATGCTGCGCGTCATAATTTATTTCCGTGACTCTGCCGGACCGACATTCCTAAAGAGGCAGTGTTAATCTGGCCCCCGTCACTCTGACCATCATTACTGTTCCACAGTCAGAAAGAAACCTTGCTCAGAGTAGTGATATTGTTGGGCTTAAAGACATGACCAAATAAACTATGCCCAAATCTCAAGCTAAAAGTCACATTTACACAAAGACCCCTAAACACAAATGTAACTCTTTAGTGAGGTTTTGCCTGGTGTCTAAAAATTGATTATTAGGTTTTTGCACTAGAGCTACAATTTTAATGTTAATTATCCTAAATGACAGCTATAAGCTTTCATTACTTGTTAGCAACATAATCCTTGTTTGGGTCACTTAATGCTTGACTAAAATTAAGTAAAGTAAAGTGGCACCCTTATAGTCATGTGTGAACACACCACAGCACAGCACACAGTGTGAACGACATGAAATTATTTCTCTGCTTTTGACCCTTTGACCAAGTGAAGCAGTGGGCTAGCCAAACATTTCAGCTAAAAAAAGATCTTATTTAAAAACTCGCTTATCTGTCCAAATAAATATGTAATAGAAAATAAATAGAGAGTAAAGATAACTTGCTGAATGCCCTTAAAAATAAGCAAAAAGGGATAAAAAGAGGTTGAAAATGGTCATGTAAAAATTAAACCCTGGTACATAAAAAGAAAAAAAAAATCAGATCCAAACCTGTTAATATGCTTAATAGACACAATTAAAGTATGGCAAGTCCTAGATAATTCAGAAACATGATACTTTACCATTTAGACTGGACAGACTGTCTAATGTGACCTGTGGTGTGGTAAAGTTAAGATTCCTTAACTTTAATATATATATATATATATATTCCAGTAGGACTGGGCTCATTATTATCCCATTAACGCATTATTTACTTAATGCCGACAATTATTTTATAGAATCATTTCAATGCTTTTTTGTGATAGACCACTTCACCTCACTCTACTGAACACTTGCTACTGAACCTAGACTGTTTATGCTGCTCCCTGATAAAAGAAAAATGTTTCTGCTGGTACCTGTTCAGAAAAAAAACAGATTTATAAATCATAACTTGCTGTTGCTCGGAAGGTGCCTGTTATAATGTTATGATCACGGCTCTGAGGGTAACTTGTTATTCTATAACAAACAAGATAAAACATGAATGCCCTGGCAGTGGCAAATAGTTTTGGATTTATATTTGATTTGATTACATTAATGTTTAAGTTGAGATTTATAAGAAATATTAGAACTGCAGCTTTGTAACTGTTAAAGGGAATACTGCTGTTAAAAAGCTCCACATTTGTTTAAAGTGTTTGCAAACCAAATGTTATTGTGTTCATATAACAGTACATTTAAAACTAAAGTGCACAGTACAGTGCTTTTGAGTTAATTATTTAATTTTGCGTATAACAATGTGATTAATCGTGATTAACAATTTTTATTGTTGCCCAGCATTAAAAAAAGTCACTACATGAGACACTAAACAGTCAGAAGCACATTATTTTATACAAATGTTTTATTTTCATTATAGAGATTTCTGCACCCTGGGTATTTGCCTAAACATGTAGAGCTGTACCAGGAACAAGATTGCCTAATAAGATGCTGGGATATAATTCAGTTTATATTGCAACAAAATATTGCCTGAACTGTGTCTCTACCTCCAATTAAACTACCTGTTCCAGACACCTGATACAGAGTTTCAGAAGGATCACTGATTACCAGACCAAGATCACCTGAATACTAACCTCACTTGCCATATAAGTAGACCTTCATTTCCTACATGTACTTGCAAAGTGTTGACCATGTTTTGACCGGCATACCAAATATTCTTTCTTTACTGCCTCATCAATTACTGACCCTTGCCCTATGTATCTTTTGTCTTGTTAATGAGATCTGTTTGACTGTTTGATCTGTTTCACTCTAATACTCCATATTTGAATTCATATTACATACATACATATATATATATATATATATATATATATATATATATTTTTGAACACATTTATTAACACCACAGACATATGAATATATTTACATGTGGGTATACATGTGAGTTTACATGTGGGTATATAAAGAAGCATAGAAACAAGTGTGTGTGTGTGTGTGTGTGTGTGTGTTTGTCTGTAATATCATCTATTTCATGTGCAAGACATCTTTCTGTTCACCTTAGAGCACATAATAGACCCAAAATAATTGCTTCCATTATGGTGGAACTGTCACACACAAGTATAAAAAGGCAATGAAATATCTCACGCTGCATAAATTTGAGCTTGAAGCACCCAATCCTGCTCTCAGTTAGAGCATGCAAAGCAAACAGAGCACACCTGCTAGATGATACTTTCAGCTAATTTATCATTCACAGTATAAATAGTGTCATTCTGTTTAATCCACTGGATAAAATATGATGAGAGTCAATCCAAGTGGTTTCATGTGAAATGGTTTTTACTGACAGTTACTGAATTGGTTTCTTTCCAAAGAAACTAATATAATGTCTCAGACATCAGGCAGGGCCATTTCATGGAACATCGATGTGTGAGGTAACTCATAGAACAATTAAACATTTTAGACCAGTGGCTCTCAAACCCTGGTACATGTACCACTGATGCTACATAAAGTGGTATGCAGGATGACCTTTAGGTTAAGCCTGTGAATAAGGCTTCCATTAGTGGAAAACATATTATTTTCTGTTTAATTACATATGTTACATATGTCCCAAGGCATTGGAATAAAAGCAATGTAAATCAAATATAATCCCACACATATTTAACCAATTTGGTCTAAGTGTTCGGGGAATTTTTGGGGTACCTGGTAGCCTAGTGGTTAGGGTGTTCGCCTTGTGATCACGAAGTCATGGGTTTGAATCCCAAGACTGCCAAGCGCCCCTGAGGTACCCTTGAGTGAGGGACCATCCCCACATACTGCCCCCCAGGTGCTGTGTTCCTGGCTGCCCGCTGCTTCACTCAGTGAATGGGTTAAGAGGAAGAGTTTTGTGCAGCGGAAGAATTTCATGTTGTTCACATTGTGGCCTGTGGTGTGTTCATGTATGACAGAATGTTCATTTTCAATTTTATTAAATCCTCAAAGATTTTCTGTTTCACAGGGGTATAAAAATGTGTTGAAGCAGTGTTCAACCCCCTTAGTCATCCATTGCCACAGGAAATATTCAAGAGCATTCCATTGCAGTAAGGAAAAAGTGTGTTTACTTGCACAAATCAGTGAAAGAATGCAAGAAAATAGCTGCTTGACTTAAAATGCCAATCACTAAGAAGTTTAAGAGATTCAAAACTAGGATGAACCAGTATGGAATAGTACACAAGGCTATTTTATCAGCAGCCATCTTCCAGCAGGACAACGGTCTTTACAGTTTAACCACTTCCATGGACATCATAGTTCTCCGACCAGTCCAATGAAAACCCTGTGGGTTGAGCTAAAGAAGAGAATGTACAAGAAAAGACTTAGAGCCCAAAGCTGGAGAGATTCTGCACTGAGCAATGGTCAAACATACCTTCTTCTGTGTTCTCAAGACACAATGCTGCTATGCTGGAAAAAGGGGGGTACATCAAATACTAAATGAGGTTATCACTTGTGACATTTTTATATATTTTCTTTATTTGCTGAGGAAAGTTCCCATTTATGTTTATTAAATGTTGTCTTTATTCAGCAAATACAATTTATTTTGTGATGACTTGTGACTTTTTTCTTCAGTTAAAAAGTTCATATGGAATTTATATATTTTCTTTATTTGCTAAATAAACCTTAAGGGGAATTTTTTTTATCAGCCTTTTTCACTCATAATAAATAAGAGCACCAATAATTCTGGATGTCACGACTCGCTATAACCATAGCCAGGTAAATTAAATATTCTAAGACCCAGGGATGCAAAATAAATCTGTTTTCAATTTGCTCAAAATTTTTCAATAATTTCGTTATTTTAAACCTCACCACTTAAGGTCATCTTTAACCTGTAATGTTTAATACCCATATGCACGGCAAGCGGAAAATGCAGCTCAAGCTATATGAATAACAATGTTTATCTTCATAAAAAGGTTGTCACGGAGCAGACACGAATGGGACTGACAGGCACCGACGGACAAAAAGAGTCACCGGCACCGACGGACAAACTGGTGGGCAGACGGCACCTCCACATCCGATTCTTGATGTTCGAAAACCGGGGGTTGGTAGCCGTAGCAAACCTCGAAGGGGCTGAGTCCAGTGGCCGAGGAGGTGAGCAGATTGTGAGA
>JBBJLS010070888.1:0-11528 GCA_037577275.1 Bryconaethiops microstoma | reverse complement strand
AAACGGCTCATTTTGAAAGGGACTGAAACTGTCAAGAATAAAGCTGGTGAGATGTCTTTTTGTGAGAGTGATTTTGTGAAAAGAACTTTATGAACATGTTTTGTATAGCCCATATATAGCCCATATAGACCTATTATAACTAAAGTGAGATTTGCATAATATGTCTCTTTTAATATAAGCCTTCGTGTCTCAATTTCAATATATTTTCTGTAGTTTTTGTGGGTTGCTACAGTTTTTTTGCAGTGCTGTAGATTTCAAATAACAGACTTTTTGCACACCAAATTCATACCGGTTCAGTCCTTCTAGTACACGACCGTTCCCGGCTGTTTCTCCAGCTTTGCCATGATGAGAATTTGAGTGGATGAATGGAAACTAGAAAACAATCTCACTTGAAACCATTACAATATGTAGTCCCAGTTGAGCAGGGCTAAATCAACTGAGGTAAATAATTAATTCAGCTGATCTCACCACAGTGATTTTTCCTCCTGGTGTTGTGACCATGTGTGGCTTCCTTTGTTGAAGATGGGGCAGGTTGTTTCAGATTGATAAGATTTTTATAACTTTGACACACTCAGGAACTAAGCAGAAAAAAAGAATTTCAAAATGTGTAATTATTAGACCACATGCTTCACCTGTTTAAGGTGAGGAAACAAGCCATTCCTCTCTGAGCTGTTTGAGGAAGCCTGTGCAGACACTGATCTTTATTACTTAAAACAAAACATGACATAAAATAAATGAGATGCTCACACAAGACTGATAACTAGAAGCTAGAAAATAAAACTAGGAAGCACAAACAGGGGAAAACACAGAGCTAGAAACACAAACATGGGTAATATCATGGGACATATCACTGCTGACAGACAAACACAAAACACAAAACCAGGGATAGAAATACAGCTCTGGAAAAAAATGAGAGACCACTGGAGTTTCTCAGGTTTTATCTTTCATAGGTGCACGTATTGAACTGAACAGCTTGGCCTTAGTTTTTAGGAACTGCTGCCAATATTTTTCCTCATTTCCAAATAAAAATATTGTGAGTTAAAGCATAATTTTAAAGGAAATGACAAAACATCAAAACAAGAGATGAAATGATGCAGTGTTCACAGAACAAATCTCTTGTTCACTCTTAAATAAAATGGCAATAATTCCAGTTTTACCATCCAACTGGTCTCACTGCGAGAGGAGAGTGTTGATTACAGCAGTGTTTTTATACTTTTCCTCATGAAATAAGATGTGATTCAGGTGATCAGTAATCAGTCCCTCATAAAGCAGAATGAGGTGCTTGTATAAGAATTTAACAGACACTGGCATGGAATGGTTGCCATACTCATAGAGATACAGACTTAAAAATAAATTGCAGTGGTCTCTTATTTTTTAGAGACTGTACATAATCATCAATTAGGTTCTGCTGTGAGGGGCAGAGTACGAGGGCTCACATAAAGGGGGGCATTCAGCCAAGCACTCACAAAAGCACCTTCGCCTGAGAGGCCTGGTAAGCCAGTCGGTTCCTAACTGTAGATGACTTTTAGGGAAGGTCATAAAAAATGTAGGTGTCCAGCACAAAAGTACATGCAGACTTGAAGGCTAGTTCTGGGCTCCATTGGGCAACCATTGTTTAAGCCTAAATGATGTATCGTTGTCCTGCATTTTGAATGTATTACTTTTTAAGGAAAAGTTAAGAAGCCGACTCATCCAGTGGTTCAGTCTTGGTCTGCCATCATGTCCTTTGAAAGGTGTGTGTTTGGAGACCCCCACTGCTGGAAGCTAAAGAGAGGTGATTGTAATCACTGCTCCCTTATACCATCTCCTCCACAGTGAACTCTCTCGCTCTTTCTCTCTTACTGTTAATCAACAGGATGTTATGACCGCAGGGGTCCTGAAGGGTAACCATAGACCAGGCTGGAAAGAACCTTTGTCTTCCTAATTTGTGGACATGAGAAGATTCTTCTTTCACTAACCTGCCCGGAGCTGTGAGCAGTCTTCCTCCTGGAGTCGTGTGATGTGGTGTGATGTGTGATTGGCGTATGGCAGAGCAGGGCAGAAGAGTCCAGCTCAGTTCAGAGCCCCAGACCTCCATCCCGCTGCACATCAATCTTTGGTCAGCTTCTGAAAACACAGAGGACGGCTATAGACAAGCAAAGGAAAGGAAGAAGCAGAAAGAAGCAAAAGAGATAAAGCGCACAAAGCAGAACTAAAGCAGAGAAAGACTGAGAAACACAAAGGCGCGCACTCAAAGATAGCTTCCTAAATGTCTCTGTGTGATGTCCACAGAGCGGCCGCAACGGGCTTAATGTTGGGTTTTTTGTTAATGGGTCTTTTATTTTTAAATAAGAGGCTGTTTTGTGTCTGTGGTCATTGTCACCTGTTCTGTGTTTCAGTTTAAGTGATTTATGTTTACCAATTGGTTTAGGTTTGAGTCTTTGGTATATTTAAGTTTCAAGAGTTCATGTTTCCTTTGCTGGTTATCCCTCACATATACCCTCACGCTACCCTTGCCTTGTGTTTCCTAGTTATGCTTTGTGTTTACTGGCCCTCGTGCCTATTTATGTTCAGTTGTAGAGTCTGTGTCTTTTTGTAAATAAATACCATCTAAAGGAACCTGCGCCTTGCGCCTCGCCTCACTTCCCCGGCACGGCAGACGTGACACTCTTGGCCTTGATGTATAATTCTAGGAAAAAGAAGAAAGAACATTTCTATTGCATGGAAGGGTTTTCTGTAGAAAACCCTTCCATGGTTCTGTAGACCTTAAGGTTCTGTAGACCTTAAAAATATTCTTCGTAGTCACATGTCTCATTTTATCATGTTAAAGCTACAGGTGATTTGTTTTTGTACAGGTTATTTTTTTAAAAACAATTTGTACAGATTTTTAAAACAATAGATATCAGCAAGAATTTTTGCCAACTATTTCCTTACATTCTGCTAAATGTTTTTACGGATGCAAAAAGATCCATTTAGATATGTAAATTTGACTTAAACATGCATAAATGTACACATGCATTAAAAAAATCAAGCTATTGGCCTGTTAGCTTAGTCAAGAAAACACCATGGTATCTGGAGTCAGGGTGTAAACATGACTTCGTTAAATGAAACAAAACACAATAGAAAACACAAGGAAACTAATAAGACTAATACATTCCCACAGGCAATAACAGATCGGACAACTGAAACACTGAATTTTCTACAATTACACAGGACACTAGGGACATAAGGGACACTAGGGACAGAAGGGGTCCTGAATTACACACAGGTGAACACACTAAGGCAGGGCTAAAGCGGTAAAAGTGGGGGTGAGGAATGACAATGATAACTAAAAGTACATGGACAGAAGCACTTAAGAAACATAAACACTGGGAGCAGACATGGCACATGGTAGAAGTCTAGAATAAATACAGATATGAGCCGTGAGTAATGAACATGTAAACTCTTATTATTGCAGGGTTTCTAGAAGCTGATGGTTTTGTTGCGAATGTGGAGAGAAGCAGATTTTGTGAAAAAAATTTTTTAAAATGGCCCTCCATGACCCAGTGAGGTTCATGCAATCACACCAATTGTTTGAATGTTGTCATCAGCACAAAGGAATCGTGATGTATGTAATTTTCCCCACACTTTGCCGCGGGCATTAACTAGCGAGGTCAGTTTTTCAGGCCTGCTTTAAAGATGAGAGTGCAAATTCATTAGTTTAATTGAAATATTAGGACAGTGAAAGAGAAAGAAGAAACTGTCTTTTGTACTACCATTGTTTCCTGGATTATCCTGCTTTAGTGAGTGCAAACTGTGAGTACAGTTTTTAAAGTGTACAATGTTTTTCATAAAAGGCTATTTATGAATATGTTTTAATATTTACACATTTATGACAAATTACACGTTTCTATGCACATTCAGCAAAAAAAAACATATTTTATTTATAGATATATGTTTCATTTTATAGTGCTCCAGGAATCTCAATAATATCCTGCCATCTCATTTCTTTAGATTTCACCTGCTGCTATGTCGTTTAAATGACTGGATCATTCTGACTGAGACAAGATTTAGCTGTAAATTCAGTGGACTCTTTAATGATTTGTTCCAGAATGATTTGTTCTGTAAAATACTGGTTATACTGTAATTATTGCGGCAGAACATGCGGCAGTTTTGCCATAACAATTATTATTATATTATCATGTTATGTAAATTATTATAAACATTATCAATAGATGTCCTTTGTTTTATTCTCTTTGGAAAACTGATCTTGACTCGTCTGGCTACAGGTGGTATTAGAGCACAAGTGTTTTTTTGGTGCTTCATAAAAGTGGTGCTTTGCCTCAGTGACACTGTGTTTAAGAAGGGGCTGTGAAGAAAAGTACCAAAGAAGAGTACACGAAAAATGGTCCTTTACCACACCAAACCAAAACAGCTCTTCTTCAGAGAACCGAAAGTGATTCCTCTGTGGTAACACTCCAAACCAACCCTTTAGCATTCTGTGATAACTTTTACCTTCATGAGGCCACTAGAAAGAGAAAAAGAGGGAAAGAAATGGAGACAAACATAGAGCTAGAAAGGAGAGACAGAGCCAGAGCATGAAAAGAACTTAAATTGGTAAGCTAAATGTGATAGGTATCTTTTTCCATCATAATGGAAATAACACTGGCATAACCACGCCATAAACATCTTGTGGCAGATGTCATGTACTGTCATGAGTCCATTTCTATAACAGGGTTGTTACCATTACCAGTAATTAACATGACAGATGTTTTTTTAATAGCCGGACTGTAAATTAGCACAGGACTGTTTATGTTGGTAAGGACATCAAACATTGTATCATGTCGAATGATAATTCACAGTAATTATGACAAGCCTCTGCTATATTAATGGACACAATCTTTTCAGAATAGCTTATAGCAGCTTATTATTGCCGTCTAAAGAAAATTATGTAACTCATTTTTTTTCTCTTTTTTGTCATTTAAATTCAGCAACCATTTAATACGAAGCTTTCATGATAAACAGACCCTCTCCTGTAAAGTTGCCATTTTGGAGATGCTTAGTTTTTTTTTTTCATTTTTGTGTTTTGTTTTTTTGAACAGCAATGATACAACATGATGATATAACATGTTTATGGCGTGGTTAAGTCACTGTTATGTGGCCGAGTACAAGTAAAGTTGTTACTGCCTCTATCCATCACTTAGCTTCATATAGTTTATGTGCGTGTGTGTGTGTGTGTGTGTGTGTGTGTGTGTGTGTGTGTGTGTGTGTGTGTAAGGAGATTAGAGTGATAACACACTGCTTTGGAAACTGCAGTGACTGAAATGGAAACTGCAGTGACTGAAAAAGTTTCATTTGGCTCGTCTTGCCAGGCAATGCGTTCTGTGAATAATCATATGGTTTAGTCGAGTGTCCAGTAGCATGAATTTCATGAACATTGCAGGTCTGGAAAGTGTGCCTGGCTTCGCCCCCACACACAGCAGCATAGATCACTACTGCCATCTTCAGCCTTCAGTGCCTCTAAAACCAATTCTCAGAGCTCCAGTGGGTTTCCCATCCACTACTGAAACAGCACATTGATGATAGAGCAGCACTGACTGTACAACCTGTACAAAAAAGGTTCTAAATAGTGCTTAAAGCATTGTGGAACATTTTTGGTTGTAGCCTATATAATATTTAAAGAGCCAAGCATAGAGAAGAACCATTTAATCTCACAAGGGTTTATATGGTTCTTTGAGTTGTCCTGGTTTTATACATAAATACTCCACCTTTCCTAAAAAGCCCAGAAGAACTCTTTTTGTTATATAACCGAACAGTTACAGTTACAGCATTTGACATGGCATCGTATCCACAGCGACATACATCAGTGCTTAAAGTGGTCCACAACTGTTCTACATACCCACAAAGCTAGACTCAAATCAACATCTGCTTTTAACCAAGTTACTGCTAGCTAAGTTGCACACGTTACAAGACCCTGTCAATAGAAAAGAAAAAGTCAGAAGTTAACACAAAGTAAGCAAAAAGATGGTCAAGAGTGAGGAGTTTTTTTCATATACATATATATATATAGAGAGAGAGAAAAAATGTGCAAGCAATAAGCATGAGGATTAGTTAGTTTCCTAGGTGCTCCTTGAAGAGTTGAGTCTTCAGATGACGCTTGAAGACAGCGAGGGACTCCGCAGATCTGATCAGAGGGAGTTTGTTCCGCCACAGGGGAGCCAAGACTGAAAAGAGTCTTGAGGCATGTCTTCCTCTTTTCTTGAGCAGTGGAGGTTCAAGACAAGCAATGTTTCATGCTCTGAGAGGACGAGAAGTGACAGGCTGCTTGATAAGCGCCCACAAGTCTTGGCCTTGAAGGCAAGAGTTAACCAAAGAGCTTGTGGGTGGTTTAAAATATGGTTATGAATGTTTATGACAAGCACATTAATATCCCTTCAGTTTGTTTTGTTCCAAATGTACTGACTCTTTGAGGTTGGTAATGACATAAAGGTAATGAAAGAAAGATGTGAATATAACACTAGGGGATCCCATGTGAAAAGTAGAGAATACATTTGCTTATTTTTTATGGATTAATTTTAATGAATCTATTATACTTTTATATTATTCTTTGCACTGTGTTCTCATCTTCCATATAAATAACATGTAAGGGAAAGACTTATTGTAATGGTATTTTCATCCTGGTTGTTGAAAGTAAATTGAAAACAATCAATACATTGTCAGTATATCAATATAAGCCGAAAGGTGTAATGCTGACTGATGGAGAAGACAAAGTAATGTAAGTAAGCAAGGTTGAGGTTTAACCATAAAGATTAATGTGGACTCCCTATTTATTTATTCTTCATTTGTTATAACTGCTTATTGATTATGATCCAATTAACAACATTAATCAATGTTTAAACCATTTTATAAACCTAATCACAATATAGTCTTGTTATTAATTTGTATCATTTTATAAATATTTTTGCTTAATATAACAGACACATGCACAGTTAAGACTAATAAATGCTTTATAAACATTTATAAACCTTTTATAATCATAGTCTTATTGTAAATTGACAATTTTGTAATATTTTATTTGGTGTAGCAGACATATGTACATTTAAGTGTAATAAAGGCTTTATAAACCACTTGTAAACATTTTATAATTATAGTCTTATTGTAAAATTGGTATCATTTTACAATATTTTGTTTAGTGAAGCAGACATTTGTACAGATAAGGGCAATAAAGCCTTTTTAAACCATTATAAATCTTTTATCAGGATAAGGATATGTAATAAAGACTTTAGACCTTAGCACAATCGACTACATGACATCACAATCAAAATGGAAACATCTTTTAAATCATTTACCTTCATAAAACCTCTCTGGCATCCAAGTCAACAGGGACGGCTGTTTAAGAATTTATACTATTGCTTCACTTTTATCCCTTTTAAATACACAAATGCATATTTCAAGGTGGCGCTGTGAATTAAACATGAGACGAAAGACTTCTGCTCTATTCCATTTCATGAGCGCTAACCTCATCATGATCTTGCTGTCCAGAGTCAGGCACAGACTCGCACGTCTAATCCAAAGTGTGTGTGAGGAGCAGGAGCTTTAATAGGGGTGTAGGGGTGACGTGTGTGGGGTGGGAGTGACTCCAGGGCCTCTGGGCTGATGGGAGCAGACCCTGCTCTGTCCCAGAACACAGATCAGCCCCAAGTTGGGCAGCACAGAGCTCTAGAGAGAGTCAGGGGAGAGCTGGGCTGGGGAGAATTGAAATACGCTCACTGCAGCTTTCAGCTTTCACGCCTCAACACTCTTACTTTCACTCATAGTCTCAGTTTAATAAAGCTTCTCTACGGAGAAACACACAGAACCTTGGTTCAGGTGATATAGAAACATACATTTCCATGGTTTGATACAGACCATTCAATCTAATCATAGAGAAACACACACTGCCTCGACTTGAGTCAGCCCATTCTGTTGAATCACAGAGAAACACACACTACCGCAGTTTAGGTGATATAGAAACACACACGTCCTCAGCTTGAGACTGCACATTCAGTCTAATCATAAAAAAAATATACACTGCCTCAGCTTAAGTCAGCCCATGTTATCTAATCATTTTATCTAATCATTTTATCTAATCATTTTGTCTAATCATAGGGAAACAAACACTACTTCAGCTGCTACAGAAACACACATGAGGAAACACACACTGTCTTTGTTTACAACAGCTCATTCTGTCTAATCACAGAGAAACACACATTGCCTCAGTGTAAGACAGCCCATTCTATTTCATCATAGAGAAACACACACTGCCTCTGACGGACACAACCTGTTGAGATTAAAGATCTTCAGATAAACATGAGAGTAGAGCTTGTAGAAGCTGTTGGGTTTCCAGGCTATACACTCTCTAAATGTTATAAATCAGTTGAGAGAGAGCGAGAGCGAGAGAGAGAGAGAGAGAGGGAGAGAGAGAGAGAGAGAGAGAGAGAGAGAGAGAGAGAGAGACTGTAAGCCACTTGTTCAGGACAGGATGGACGGATCATCAACCAGAATGTTAAACTTAAACTAGACAGCTTTGGCTATATGTAATATTTTGTACAGGTAAAGATTTCAACACCCCAAGTCAAATAACACGTTTTGTTGATCTTCTATTGGGATCACACTTAAATATTTTGGTGCACAATTTCTGTTTAGTCATGTTTAACACATTGGGGAATAAAATACATTTTTACCCACATCATGCTTTATGTTTTTTTATGTTTGTTTGTTAATTTCAGCAAATCATCAGTAATTGTGCACATAAATGTTCTCTGTAGAGCATGTGCACTTATTTTCACTTAGAAAATAAGCAAAATATGTCATTTGACCAGGAATGCCAGCATACCAATGTCTCTCTCTGAATTAACAGTGGGATCCTAATTCTTTGTCTTTTTGTGGAAGCAATGTGAAGCTTCTGCACTGGACTCTGGAGAGTTTATGTGGTTTTGGAAGACGGTGTATGTAAATCCAAAAAATTGAGCACAGATCTGAGTAAATATTGGTTTGAATGGTTTGCACCAAACCTAATGTTGTTTAGGGCTCCTCATGTTTGGATTAGTCTCATCACTAAGGCTTTCCATCAGTTGCCAGTTCCTTCAGATGCCACCTCCAACATTAGCACTGTAAATACAGCCCATTCAGTGGACCACTTCATGCTTTATTTTATTCTGTGATCGAAATTAACAACTTTGGATCCTGCTGTCAGCTGTGGACAAAGTGTCTCACTGGAGAGTGTCTTACAAAACAGCCTAGCAGTCATTTCTCTAGGGACACGGTCCAAAAAGCTTGAAGATCCTCCTTCTCTTTAATATTTCTGTCAGAGTTTATAAAGGGGGCTTTCAACCTCCAACCAATCCCTTCTAACAAATCCTTTCAGCCTCTGCATGGTGGACGATACCGTTGGACGATACTGTTGTCAAAAAGGTCAGTAGTGGCCGTACCGTATGTAAGTGTGCTTGTTCTCGTGTGTGTTGGAGGTTTAAATGTGATCGGAGGCTCCATTTTGATTGTTGACAGTCTAGGCACCTTTACTTTAAGAAGACCACTGTGGTGGCTTTGAGGTTTAATGACACTCTTTGTAGCTGTATGTAAATGCACAGTATTGAAATGTAATAAAAATCAAAGTTAATTTACTAATTTGTTATATACAGGTGACCCTGGTCAAATGACACGATCTTCTGCGTGACAAAAAGTACACGTCCTCTACAGCAGGAGTTCTCACAGGCCCTGAGAGACCCCCACATTTTTGCTCTTTAATCTTCATGTATTGCAAGTCAGTTTGGAGCAAAAATCTGGACTGTCTTGTGATCATCTTAAACTCAATGTAAATAGAAATGCCATACTTATTTGTGTTTCTTGTACAGAATGTGCACATATATTCCCAGCCTTAATTTATGTATTATAATTCACCATTTTCATCATCATCTTCATCATCATCACCTGAGAAATATTCATATCTCTTCCTAACAATGAGCGATTCGTTAAATCGTGAAAGTGCTGCTAATCCATTATTCTGTGAACACCCAGGCATGGTGTCCTGAATTGTAAGCACTGCGTGAAAGCGATGTTTCCATTGCTCAGTGCATTTAATGGCGAAACCTTGTGAGACTGGCCTTTGATTTATGGATGTTGACGTACCCCACATTGAGCAAAGGAGGGGGCTCGAATCCTTTCTTTTAAACTTTAATTCTGCATTCCACTGCGGTCCTTCGCGGCATAAATTATTAGTTCATTGCGTATTCCCTCCACTGACATGTCTCATTAAATCAGCCGTCCTTTTTCTACCTCTAACTGTACCTCCAATTCCCTGAGCCAGAAGAATAAAAACATAGCTGATTATGAGAACCATCTCCAGAGAGCCTGTTTAGCAAACAGTGGAAGTGCTCGCCCGAGGCTGGAACGGAGTGTTGAGGGACCCGTCCTGGCACTGCAGGGCTCACAGGGTGGGGACAAATACACACTCAGCTATAAAAGAGGTGTTTGAAGACAGCTCCTGTTTTTTTCCTGTGCTTAATTAGTAGCGGATGAGTTGAATCGGGCCAGACTGAATAGGAACCTGTGAAAGTGCCCTGTTCTTTTCTCTACTGCCACTGGGGTCTAACACTGGAAGGAGCTGTTTAGCTGTTTAGCAAAATATCAGGGGGAATTCTCAATAAGTATGAGTTCATTAGACAAAAAGCAGAAAAGTAGACAAATGCATCCAATTTAATGCTACATTTGCACTCATCAGTCCACAATATCTCAGATATTAGTGGCAGCAAGACTTTATATTTTGTATTCAGTAGAGTGTGCCTTGGAGTAGGTGATCTATAGCAGGAAAAAAGGAAATAAATCATTTGTGAATGACCAGTAACTACCTAAATAAATAAAAGGGCGTGACCTTTTGAACTATTCTTTGAAAAAAATGTGACAAATTTTTAATTAACATTAATCAATAGCATCACCACGTAACTCAATAAGATAAGAAAGTTCAAAAGGACTAACACTAGATTTGTTTAGTGTTTTTTGGTAATGAGTATAAAAGTGTTTTGTCGTTTCTCCACCACAACATCCAGTGAATTGTAAAAGCTGCATTTAAAGCACAGGTCTTTGTTAACAGTTACTGAAGCTATTTATTTATTGCCTATAAATACAGCTCCTTTTCATTTTTAATGTTAATTTTAAACAGCAGAGAGTGTGTTATCTACAATCCGGGGAGGGGGGGTGTTGGGGGGGTTGTTTCGGAGCTAAGAATATTCCAGGGGTTGCCACAGAACCCATTTGCGTTGCTGCACTCTCTTGGCCACTGATCTAAGATGGCCAGTTTGGGTTAAGGTTTGGGGTGGTGCATTTTCCTTCTATTTTGTCTGTTTCCTTTTTTTGTCTACAGTGGTGTGAAAAAGTGTCTCCCCCTCCCTCTTTATTCATGTTTGTCACACTTAAATGTGTAAGATTATCAAACTAATTTAAATATTAGTCAAAGATAAGACAAGTAAACACAAAATGCGTTTTTTAAGTGAAGGATTTTATTATTAAGGGAGAAAAAAAATCCAAACCTACAT
>JBBJLS010070887.1:0-11528 GCA_037577275.1 Bryconaethiops microstoma | reverse complement strand
GCCTCCAGTCATTGTGTGGATTTATAAAATTCCATAAGCAGCACCGAATTTAATCTAATGAAGTAAAACCAGCCAAAACAGGTATTTGATTGTAGCTAAAATGAATATTGGACTTCCATGAGGAAAGAGGTCTGGAAATGGTTAGGAGTTTGGCACTACGAAAAAACAATGTAAAAAAACATTAACAAGATACAAGAAGTCCATCATTATTCAATGAAATGTAATATAATGGAATTTTATTAAAAGTCATTTTGGTCTGTTACTACTGGTCTCCTCACAACAAATTTGCCACAGTCTTAAAAACATGCTGTTTTTAAACCATGTTTAAAAAAGAATTAAGGCATTAGAGGAGATATGAGATTCAGCTTCATAGCGCGGTCTACTGAACCACTTCACCCTAAGGGACGTATGGTGTAAGTATGGCAGCCCTGTGGGACGTGTGTGGGTGGATGGATTGTCAGCGTGGTCTCCGGGGACAGTTGTACTGACGGACAGCAGCAGCAGGTGAACTCTGCTGAGACACACCAGGACATGGAGAACACACAGTGCAGCTAATTAATACCCAGCTGAACTGCTGATTAATAAGGAGGGAGTACTTTGTCCTGCCTTTATGTGAGTGGTTCAATTGCCTTGCGGACTTTAGCAAGTGAAGAACTGCTTGTGATTAAAGTCATTAAGCACTTGCTGTGATACTCAAGCCAGTCGTAATGCCACTTATTGTTTGAAACTGACACGTTAAATGTGGTTTTATGTCAAATAAAATTGAATCCTGAATCATTTCCCATCCAAAGTAACAGAGTACCATGTATTTTTCACTCTGACTACAATCTCTCTTTCAACCAATTTGACTTAAGAATGGTAAAGTGTCTGACACAGGCAGGGAATAATTAAGGATATCTTTATCAGATTTAGGCAAATTTTATTGGATGAGTTATCAGCTTTTTCATTGGATTAGTAATTAATACGCCAAATTCTATAAAAACTAAAAGTGGTATTTCACATACTGTAGATATGACTAAAAACAGAAGATATGAGTTCAGTAGAAACCAATGCATATATTAAGACCTACAAGGGTTCATAGAAATCATATTGGTATAATAATTATCAGCATCAGACAGGTGTTAATATTTGAATGATATTAAAAAATTTTTTTTTTGATGATTCATGTATTGCACTCCAGAAGAACATAATGTTTAGGAAATGATACAAATAAACATTGTATTCATTACTTTATTGGTAACTCTGCAGGAATCAATGTTCTATATGTCCGTAATGCTAAATCAGAGGTACATAACTATATTTTTAGAAGTTTTATGGCCTTGCAAACCCAGATATGTACTTGAAAAATATAAAATTTCTTTTTTTATATTCCAATATTGTTGCATTCTAGGGGAAAAGGTATCGTACTGTAGCTTTCATTACAAGGCTGTGGATTCAGTACACAAGGGCATTGTGCAATACTTAAAGCAGACTTAAATCGGTAAATTAAACTGGTGGTGGCGCGGTGGTGTAGTGGATAACATGCCTTCCAAACAGGAGAGTGAGGTTCACTTCCAAAGCTCCTAACATTAACTTCACCTACATGTGTGATTGGCAAAGATTTGAAGTAGCTTTGGATAAACGTGTCTTCCACATGATTTAAAAGTCAGTGGCTTGATGTTAGCTCAGGACTAGTGTGTGACCGTGTGGTTCGTGCAATGGACTACCATTGATCCACTTATCTGCTCTGTGACATGCACTGCACAAGCCATCTTTTATTATAGAACAGTACTCAAGCAAATATTACACATGTGTAGATATTATATTGTAGATATTAGTAGAAGTTATACAGCACTTTAGTTGGCTCCTCTTTTGGTAACTGTATTAACATAATTTTCAGGCACTTCTTATTTTGGATGCATTGGGAAATGCATCAAATCGAGACCCAACTGTATTGTATTGAGTCGAATAATGAGTTGTCAATCGTTTCACTCCTGCTGAATCCCTAGATGTTACTGCAGCATGTTAAAGTAGCCATAATCTTTAGATTAATCAGTGATGCATTGTATTATTGGTCATAATGTCATTTTGAAAGTAACTAATTTTAGTGGACCAAATAACACATTAAATCATTACATTATGCACATAGTACCATTTTCTGTAGCATTTTTAAATGGCCTGAATGGGACCCATGTATACGTATATGCATTATAACCTATGGCTCTGTGGTTCGGCCACTGGAGGCCTCTTTCTTGTCAAAGTTGTGGAAGTTGTTCATTGCTCCTGCAGTGTAGTAGTTACTCAGAAGCAGTGCGCTGCAGCTTTGGTCCGGATGCACTGCACATGTGCAGCAACTTCTCATGGACCTTCTTCATCTCTGAGTCCAGTCCTCCCACCACTTTATTCAGTTCTGTGATCCTGTGACCTACGTCTGAGCATTACAATCAATATTAAAGCTCTGTAGTAGAAAAAAGGCTTGTGTCTCAATAACCTTATAGGACATGTGGAAAAAAGGGGAAGTTAATATGGTGTAAAAAAAAAAAAAAGTTAATAAAAAAGGTTAGAAAGAGTCAAAACCTACCATTGTTTTTCGTCTCCTCAAACTCTCGGCGTGCTGCCTGGATGTAACGGTGCACTAAAGCCTTGATCACCTGCAGACGATATGGCACTCTGCCTTCCCCCTGACCTTCACTCTGGTTACAGCCAGACTGTCAAAGCAAAAAACTCATTAACCTTGACTATGAAGATTATTTTTTGATGGATGTTTAGCCACATTTCTCCTCAATTCAGTCAGAACCAATTCCACTCACTTTCCAGGACTTGATACGATACTAGGAAGGTGAAGGGTGAAGGCTAGTACACACTTCTTCCAAGGCCTGTGAAGTGCCACCACACCTTTTTTCACTCATCATGCTTGGACGAGAACACTAACTACTAATTCTGTGTTGTAAGTTAATAGACGCCAGCATTGACGATCATCACGTCGAGTTTGGTACCATCCTACCCAGCCAGAAAGAGGCCAGTGATGCTTCAGCCCCCTTCATACTCAAAACCGAATACATTGTTGGGATGGTTTTAGCAGTAATATTCAGGCTTGGCATAATTGTATGTATTTTCCAGTGATTCACACGTCTGCATTTGCAATGAAAACACGACGAGACATTTTCAGCATAAACAGTAAACAGCTCTTTCGAAAATCATACAAAAATACACTAAAAACTTGACTGTAAAAACATTCTGCCTTGCTGGCCACACTGCAGCGTCTGGGCACAGAAATAGCCACGAGTATGCAGAGTAGATTTATTTTTGTCAATGTCAGTCGCAAAACTTACCGCCAAAAAAACTCAACTGAAAAAGAGATGTTTAGTTTTGCTGACTGTGATCTATATGTCTGTGTATTTCCTGGTTATATCTTCTTATACATGAGCCCCTCTTGGTAATATTCCAGGTTTTGTACTGTCTAGTGCAGGAAACCTCCAGCCCAGCCTCTAGTAACACCCAACTCTGGGTTAAAGCGTGTGTGTGAAAGGAGCTTTTGGCTCCCAGCATCTTTTTTAAATTTTTATTATAGATTGTAAGCTTCATACCACAAATGTAGGATGGTTGGATCTATCCAAAGTGTGTTTTTGGAAGACACTCCTATATAAAATACAGAAGAAAAGCTGTCATCAATAGTTTGTATCTTATTGAGAAGGAAATTTAAACCAGAAAACTAATGAACAGCCCCCAAACACTAATTTTCTTACCTTATCACATTAAGTAGTGTCTTGGGTGAAGGAATGATATTGAAAGGAACAGGCATAGTGAGGCCCTCTCTAAAATAAGTGAGGTAGAGCTTAGAACGAGCAAACTTCCATTCAACATCGGCGTCATTCTGGAGAAAAAGCAGAAATTCTGTTCACATGAGAGCAGAGAGAATTTTTCATTTTTGTACAGAAACTCTACAGCATGCATAGTAAATACGTATTCATAGGACACAATTCAAGAACAGTTCATGTTCACCAAAGTGCTGTACAATACAGACCTAAAACACCATAAAAAAACACAAAATAAAATAACCAAAAAAACCCCACATTGAATAAAATACCATATATGAGACAAAATAGTTTAGGTTTCATTGTTTCATGTGATAAGGTGAGAAATTTAATATTTATAAATATTTACATGTACAGATTTACAAATGTTATGTATTGCCTATAAAGTGCAATTTTTTCGTTGCTGAGTCAAACACTCACCTCGATCTTCTGAAATGAATTGGTAATCATGGCAATGAGGATATTCAGCAGCACTACCACGATGATCAGGGTGAAAAAACTATATAGGGCTTTACCCACAAACTCTGCCAGAACGTAGTCAGGCATGTCCACATAGTCCTGTTTGGACGACCCAAACATGGTCCAAAAGAGGAAATCAAAAGTCTCATTAAGCCTGGAGTGGGGAGACATACAGAAGATGATTGATTTTTGCATCATAGCTACCTCAAATGACACATTTGAGAAGATATCAGGCCAAGGACTCCTGTACCTGCCAAGGTGTGCAGAAGATACATATGGAACATATATGTTGTTAATTCCACAGAGAATAGCCGTGCCAATGATCATCAGGATAAACATGAACCTGTGAAAAATGACAAACTGTGGTGGAAAACTCTAGCTATGAGATTTATCTCGAGTCCATTCCTAAAGATCACCTCATCATGTCGTCGATCATTTTCCCAATGGATATCTGCAGGGTCCCCAGAGATTCATGGGCTGGTAGGATGTAGGCCAAACGTGTGAAGCTTAGCATACTCGTCACGGCAAAGAGGATTTCAGCGATCAGCTGAGGATCTTCCTGTCGCCAGTTTTCTCGTGCTGCTCGGATAGACAAGCAGGAGCTTCAGTGATGGTCCACAATCAAAATTCTTACAAGCTATTTCAGATTATGTTAATAGTTCTCATTTCTGATTGGTTGAGCCAAGTTTATATTTATACAAGTGACTGAAGACATTAGCCGAAGTCTGTATTAAGGCAAAAAAGCACCAAGCTGTTTATGGAAAACTCTGAATGCCAAATTACAGATAAACCAAAACCTAACATGGCAGGATTGTGTATTGCTATTACTGCTATTAGTGATAAATTACTTCATGAGCACTGGTGTCCCTTTAACCAAATGTATGTAAGTAAATGTCTAACAATGTCATAATGGTATATATGAGCACATTGACAATGTAAAAGATGACTTTTAAAATCATAATTGCAATGTGTTTTAAATAACAGCTTGTTTATAATAAGTGCTTGAAAAATGTTCAGTAAAGCTCCATATGTTCTGTGGTCCTTTCTTCTGCAAAACCTGTGTTTGTGAAGTAATCACACAGGTCCTTTGCACTTGGATCCTGGCAGAGAAAATGGCCTTTTAGCACAATTAAAATGCGCAGTGTGAAGGACGCCAGGTACATGCTGAGCACCAGCATATCCAGAATGTTCCACCAGTCCAGCAAGTGGGTCCTCAGTCCCTCAATCCACACCTCCTTACACTCAAACCAGAAGAAGCCTAAGGGGGTAAAATGAAACTGCTTAGTAAAATCTGTGACACTGGAGGAGGTTTTAAAACCTTCTGTTGCATACTGGGTCGACCATTTATGTCTATAACAAATCCAGTGCTTCTCACCAACAACCCAGATCATGTGAAGAGAGTTGTGGAGGACGTTTGGTGCGCGAGAAGCGATGTCCTCTCGATAGATTTCCATGAAGATCGACTCAGCCAGAAGGATAATCAGGAACCACATGTAGGAGGCTGAGTGCAGCAGGAATTTAATCACAGGGACCTTCAGAGTTCTACCAATCTGGAGAGGATTAGCGTCAGTTAAATAATACAAAAAGGTTATTTGGAGTAATGTGGAAGAACCATATATGGTTCAGTAATGAACATTTCAGTTGATTGTTCATAGAAGTAGTGGTTTTTAAATCGATCCTCAGGCTGAGTTGTGATGGAGCAAAAATATGGAGGACCTAAGGATTAATAAGAGAATCTCTGAAGCTGTCTTTAAAAAAAAAAAAAAAAACATCTATGGCATGTTCAATATCGTTTTACTGGAACCATACATGCAAGAGGACAGCTATAAGGAATTTTAATGCAATGATTGACATCTAATAATAAAAAGATTGGACTGTATGTAGAATCAAGACACCATAAATACTCTTCTTTGAACATACACTATATGGACAAAAGTATTGGGACACCCCTGTTTTTCAGGGTTTGGGCTAGGCCCTTTTACTTCCAGTGAAGGGCAATCTTAATGCTTCTGAATACAAAGATATTTTGGACAACGCCATGCTTCCAGCTTTGTGGACACAGTTTGGGGAAGAACCTTTTCTATTCCAGCAAGACTGTGCCCCAGTGCAAAAAGCGAGGTCCATAAAGACATGGCTGGATGAGTTTGGTGTAGAAGAACCTGACTGGCCCACACAGAGATTCCCACAGACACGCTGAAGTCTTGTGGAAAGCCTTCCAAGAAGAGTGGAAGCTGTTTTAGCTGCAAAGGGGGCCATCTCTATATTAAAGTCTATAGATTTGAAAGCTTTATTATTAAAGTCCCTGTCGGTGTAACGATCAGGCGTCCCAATTCTTTTGTATATAAAGTGAATTACAATAGACTGTCATACAGACAGCTAAAGAAAAGCAGACGCCCATAATAGGCCACTAGGAAACTTGCGACTGCCCACTTTAGCATACCCTGGACTTAGGAGCGATCCAGTAGATGAGGCACAGCAATGGCATGGTTATAAAAATCCCAAAAGACACCAGCAGTTTCCAGGTTGTCTTGCTGCCCCTCCAGCCAGAGAGGTTGCCACACCAAATGGAGGACAGTACTTGCTGGCAGATGGGATGAGTCACAAACTAGAAGTGTGAAGGAAACACAGTTAAACACTGATGCCAGCTGTCAGTCAGGCTATTTGTGTACTGGCAATGTTAGTGTTAAATCTGTGGTAGGGTTCAGATACTGTAATCCTCTGCAGCATTGCAAGTGTTGCTGAATCTAGGGCAAGTTGAAGGGGGGAAAAAAAGTGTACTGTAAAAGATGATCCCATGAAAAGTGACAGTTGTTGTTTATCTGTGGTGTCTAAGTAGTACTGCGGCTTTGTCAGCTGAACTAAATACGCTTACTTTCTAGATTACAATTAGCCTAGTTGCCTGTAGTATGTTTGTGAGGAGTGTAATTTCAATTTTATTCATTAGCATTTAGTTACTAATTGCTTCTTGTGGTTTAACTTTATTATATTGGTGAAAACATTTGAACTGCTGTGAAAGTGGTCACAATTCTGACTTGAGCAAGGTACTGTCCCCACACACTGCTCCCCGGGTGCCCCTCGTTGGTGGCAGCCCACTGGTTAACTTGGTGAATCGATAAAAAAAGAGAAAGAGCTTCACATTGTTCACACTGTGTCCTGTAGTGTGGTATGTTCACGCGCCACTTTATTTTCTTTTCGACCAAGAGTGGATAGATAATATGTGCCCTAAAAACTTCAGTTCCTATACCGATACTAGCTGGATATTGTAAGAACTTCTTTAAGTCACTCAGTACTTAAGTATACTATGTTACATTTTCATTGAAGTAATACTACATTTTCATTGCAGTAATGATCTGAAATTAATCTTAAAAAGACAATTGAGTCAAAAAGACAATTGTTGCCAGTGTCTATTATCACAGCAACCAACATTTACTGCATCTGAACACCATTCACTTAACAGTCATGTCAGTTTGCTGTATTTCCAAGCAAGAATATATATATTTAGGAGCTAGAAGACTGGCTACCTGTTTTTGGTTGTGCGTAATAGCCAGGCGAATGAGGGCGAGGTTGGGGATCCCCTCCTCAAACGTCTGCTCATCTAGCTCGTCGTCATTGGCCTCTTCACCGTAGTTCAAAAGAGTGGAGACCTCGCTCTGGTTCCGACACATTCCTAGCAGCTCCACGGCGTACTCCTGGCACAGCTGCTCCAGGGCCAGGTACTGAGGCTGAGGAACAGGAGGAGAGCATCAGGCGGATTCTGTTCATACCTACACTACTGTTCAAAAACCTGGAATCAATACTTTCAGTATTACGTCAATTTTATTGTAGATTTATGTATATGGTTCGAAGGACACTAATGATAAATCACAAATAGGTCATAGCATTATCGTTTGTATTATGTTTTAAGCTTTTATTCTTCTTGAATTGCTTGAAATATTGATCAAAGCATCCATGGGGAGTTATGCTGAGACCCTCGCTGTTTTCGAACGGAGACTGAAGACCCACATCTTCACTGAGCATATAGGAGAAGAACACAAACCTCACAAAAAACTGGCTTCTGTGTTTGCGATCTGGTAGAATCTTAGTCTTCTGGCAGCTCTTCATTTTCATTTTAGTCTTACTACTGTGAGAAACATGTTTCTTGTGACCACAAAACGATGTACATGTAAATGTTATGGATATTTGGAAACCCAGATTTAACCTGTACTACAAAGAATTTAAATGGCACCTCTAGACTGACACTGAAATTTTGTCCAAGATTGGGCTTAATCTGGGAAACCAGAATCCACAGTATAACATTTACATTTATAATATATTGTAATGCATTATTTTAGTACATAAAAATGAATGGTCTATATGACAATTAAGTCCACACATTTGAACATTAGTATGAAGACATATTTCTTTGGTTACTTTTAGTAGATACGGAAGGGCTATTGACTTGTATCTTAAACCTTTGTTTACTCCAGCCTGGATCATAACATTACATTACATTACATTCACTTGGCAGATGCTTTTATACAAAGCAACATGCAATATGAGGAAACATTCAAGTTTCATTACAGTGTGGGAACCAGAGGGGAGTACTAAAAGGGAGTAGTGCAAAGAGATGGATCATGCATCAGGAGAGGTGATGTTCTCTGAATAGATGAGGCTTCAGGAGGTTTTTGTAAACTATTGCATATTGCGAATATCAGGGTGTATTTCCAACTCACTTTAAACTCTGGTTCCTTCGTGGACAGCTGGCACAGCTCCAAGCTCAGGTGGAAGGCGCTGAGGATGGCATCCTCAGAGGTGATTGACAGGTAGGCCCGGCTGGCGATGCCTCGGTACGTGTTGATGCGAGAGAGGGAGAACTTGAGCAGGTCGTACTGGCGTGCGTTCCTGCACTCCAGACAGCTGCAGGAGATGGCGTGAGGTGGGGAGATGATGTGACCTCTCTGAGTGAGCATGGTTACAATCTCGTACAAGTCCTCCTGACAGGCCAGCGTCAGAGGGGTCACTCCAGGAGCAAACTGCGAGGCATCGACGCAGTGGTCAAAGATAGCTGTGGAGAAGGAATGCACGTCCATCTTGTTGCCTTTTTCCTGATCCAGGCGGTCCAAAAGCAGTTTGACCACCCGTGGTTGATTAGTGTCCACCGCAACCAGCAGGGCTTCATGGATCTGCCGAAAATCAAACTTGACGCCCCGCAAAAGAGCAGCTATGGTCTCCTCACTGCCCAGTCTGATCGAGAGGTTCAGAGCTTCCCTCCAAAGGCGATCTTCAGAGTCGTCCAGCTGCCGTATAATGCCTTCCCCTCCATACAGCATGCTTTCCACCATGGCTAAGTTGTTCTCCTCGATGGCTGTGATAAGCTCAGGTGGAAATTTGATCTTCTTGCTGAAGGTCTCACGCCACTGTTCAGACTGTAAAGATGAGCAAACAGCACATGAAAACACTGAACTAACCCCTTAAACATAAACACCACATGGTTGTAAAAGAAGCTTAGTGCTTTTATTTATTAGTATTGCATTGCAAGGCCTTCATATGATGTCTACACTGGAATCCTCTTGCCTCCGTCATGTCAGCTCAAAACGTTAAACAGCATACATAGCTTGAAACTTTAAACTGAGTGTCCTATTGTGAAAGTAAATCCTATTTCATGGATTCCACGCAACATTTTACATGCCAGTAGTCTATAAGATATTACAAATACAAATATTACTACATGTGTTGAGCATTACTACATTACTACATTAAAGCATTATTACATTACTACATTACTGTGATACTAATAGAAACAGAGTGCTTATCAAAAACAGCATCTCACATCACACTGGGCTGCTTGCTGCTGGTGCAGACAGCTTCTTTGGTTACAATGCTTAAATTGCTTATTAAAATCTGTATGAAACAGAAAAGTCTACTATGGCATGGGATGCAACAGTAAATTATTTTTAACAAGCTTTTTGCACACTTGAGAGTTACCAACTTACTTTCAGTTCTTCCATCTTCCCAGGTGTGTAGCCGTCTTTTTAGAAAGTCAGCTAAAATCCCGTAGAGCTCTCTGCTGGCATCAGCACAGGAATAATCCTGATTCACCTGCTAAGAAAACCAGAGGTGTCGGCACACCTGAAACTGACACAGTGAGTTGGTATTTCCAGAACTTGCGCATTTGGGAAGTCCTCCCATTCTGGGGATTTTCCCTGGGTAGATCTTCTAACCACTTAATGCTACACTTGTTCCCTGAAGCCTCATTAGCAATGAGTATGTTGAAACCTCATTACCTTCTCTTTCTGTATGATGTTCTCATGTTTTATTGGAGAATGTTCTTTAAAAGCTTAGCTCCAGGTTTATAGGCAGAGTTGCGTGGTATTATAATACTTAGATTGGTGTTAGATAATCAGAAGGTGCATTACTGACCTAAGCAAGGGCAAAAAGAGCTGAAGTTGGTCCTGCTCACTTCTCCTAGCATTGTGTGATTGTGTGTTTATGTGTGTGTGTGTATGTGAGAGAGAGAGAGAGAGAGAGAGAGAGCGAGAGAGAGAGACTGAAAAAATACTTCAGATTATAGATACATTACAAAAAACTGACTTGTAGGATTACATTAAAACTACTTTAAAGTTTTGCATCAATTTTCACATTTTGAGAAGAAAATATTCTGAAGAAGAACCCCCCTCCTTCCCAGCAGAAGATCACAGTCTCTCAGTCTGCAGACATTTTAGTAAGTACTTTAATTTTTAGTGGCAGAACTAAGATGCAGCATTTCCAAAGATATTTGAGTCAGAAGTTTACCCTGGTATCCATATCACCAGATTTTACGGCAGCAAACTTATTTGGAAGTAATCTTTTAAGCCTTAGTTTTGGAGTACTTTTTCACGTGCTCAAGAGTATTAATGTATAAACACATACACCTTTATCACACACTTCATCATTAGGGATGTAAAGGTATGTTCAGTTCATGATTCTGTTTGATAGATGATTCAGGGCTTACAGTTCGATATGCTCACGATAATGTTCAACAAAGTAAGACTCAGAACAGTTCAATATTCTCACAATGTTCCAAGTGAAATTTGTGACTGTATTTAGTTTTGGTACAGTTTACTAATAACACTACAGTGCATGGGATGGTGTATGACATAAATGAGCTGGACTGGGTCGTTGATTGACACTGGTATAGCACTTTAAACAGTAAAATTGCATCAAATATCATAATTAATACAACATTTAGTCTCCATGATGCATTATCACATGTCCACAATGCAAACTGTCACGTTTGCATTGTGCATTCTATATTAT
>JBBJLS010070886.1:0-11530 GCA_037577275.1 Bryconaethiops microstoma | reverse complement strand
AAAATTACAGGCCTCTCTCATCTTTTTAAGTGGGAGAACTTGCACAATTGGTGGCTGACTAAATACTTTTTTGCCCACTGTATATATATATTATATGCAATGTTCAGTGACTGATAAAGGGGTGAGCAGTGTCTTCTTGAATTATTTCAAAATATACAGGGGGGTTCAAAAGTCTGAAACCACATTGAAAATTTGGGACTTGTTGATTTAAACCTAGAAATAAACAATAGAAACATGTGTTCTCATGCACTTTTTATCTTATCTTCAGGTCCGATCCCACCAGGTAGCTTGAAATAGCTCTGAGCACCCCACAGCATCAGCATTGGAGTCCCCCAGGGGTCAGTTCTTCAGCCGCTTCTGTTCTCTTCATGCAGTAAATTACTGGTATCAAAGATAAAGAAAAGAGACATCTCTTACTGCTGTAATGTGACTCTTAGTTGTACTTTGTGTTCAAGCTTTAGTCATTTCCAGACTGTGTTTAGGATTAGTCACTGTATCTGTAACTGTAGTCAACTGTATCTGCATTGAACTTCTTCAAGCCAAGCCATGTAGCTCCTTGTGATGTCTCTACAAAGAATGCTAAGAGTGTACAAAGCTACACTGGTGATCACACAAAACACACACTTGTTTTGTTGTTGTTGGTTGTTTAGCTGCTAATGATTTTTACTAATGTCTATTCCCATATTAGTAGTATTTTGGCCATTTTAGACCTGTGCACTCCTCATAATCAGTATTGGCAGCAGTACAGGCATTAAAATGGCCATCAGCATGACCTCCCCTAGTGGGGAACAGTGAGCATCTGCAGGCAGACATCAGCCACTGCCCCACAGGGTGCAATACAAATAGCTACTTAAAAGGAATGGGTTTAGAAAATCGATTCTGCAGCAGGCCTCATAAAATGGAGTAGTTAAAAAAGATTAGCTGGAGTACCTTAAATGGCCCCTTCATTAACATGCAACTAAAGAATGGACCAACAATATGGTTGCTTTTAATGTTAATGAACACCATACACTTTTGCTTTAGTAGACCTGACCCCAGTGTTTTCCCAAAACAGCATTCTGAATTAGATTATATGCTCCACTTCAACAAAAACACATTGCATTTCCACTCACTGGCAACTGTATGACAATTGTTTTTTAACTCTACTAAATAGGCACACAGTTGCACATCTATAGCACATCTACATTTATAGTTTTTTCAAACACTAAATGACACGCACACAGGTACTGAAAGCTCTGAAAAAAGTGAACCCCCACAAGGCTGTGGGACCCGATGGAGTTCCTCCCAGAGTTTTAAAGGGCTGTGGGGAACAACTAGCGTTTGTGTACACTGATATCTTCAACCTGTCACTATCTCAGGCAGTATTCCCCCGTATTTTTAAATCCTCCACCATCATACCAGTCCACAAAAGACCGGAAACATCCGCCCTGAACGACTTCAGGCCAGTGGCACTCTCACCAGTCGTCATGAAGTGTTTAGAAAAATTGGTTCTCACACACATCAACCACATGGTCCCGGACACTACAGACCCACTCCAGTTTGCATACCGCCCCAATCAATCAGTGGATGATGCAAAAGCAATAGCCCTGCACCACACTCTGCAACACCTGGAAAGTAGCAGAACATATGTCAGGATGCTCTTCCTGGATTACAGCTCTGCTTTCGACACCATCCGCCCTGGCAAGCTGATAGGGAAGCTGACAGACCTTGGCATCCCGACTCCCACCTGCAACTGGATTCTAGACTTCCTGACAGACAGACCACAGGTGGTGAGAATGGGAGTATGCGTGTCTGCTGAGCTCACAGTCAGCACAGGATCCCCACAGAGTTGCTGCCTTAGCCCCAAACTCTTCACCCTGTACATTTACAACTGTGTCTCCACCTAGGACAACTCCATCATCATCAAATACACTGATGACACGACCATCCTGGGGCTCATTATGGGGGGAACGAGTCAGGGTACAGGACCCTGGTAGATAACGTTCTTGTCTACGGAGAGGAGAATGACCTCATCCTCAACACAGAGAAGACCGAAGAAATAATAATGGACTTCAGGAAAAACCCTCCCCCCCTGCAGCCTCTTATCATCAAAGGAAATGAGGTGGAGATGACCGACAGCCACAGATTTCTGGGACTGCAGGTCATATCAGATCTGGGCCGGACTCTCAACACCACAGCCACAGTGAAAAAAGCCCAGCAAAGGCTTTATTTCATTCGACTGCTGAGGAAAGCCGGCCTGAACCATTGCCTTCTCACACAGGCCTACAGAGGACTGATAGAGAGCATCCTCACCGCAGGCATCACTTTCTGGTATGGGAACACCACACAGGCAGAGAGGAAGGCTCTGCAAAGAGTCATAAAGACTGTGGAAAGGATCATAGGGACAAAACTTCCTTCCATGGACTCTCTGTACGCACAGCGCTGTCAGAAAAGAGCAGAGGGAATTATCAGGGACTCGCTCCATCCAGGCCACTCTCTGCTCAGACACAAAAACTGTAAGTACAATCTGAGACACAACAGAGCGGACAGCATCATCACACACAGAACAAGGTTCTTCAACAGCTTCTTCCCCGCCATAGTCAGACTGATGGCAAAACAAAAACACTGAACACTTAAAATAACACTATACTACCTCACTTGTAATGTACAAGGTAGTAAAATCATTTTCTATAAACAGAAGAAATGTGCAATATCCTAGATCTGTGAAATAAAAGGTTAAATAAAAGGAGCAGGAGTCTAAATGTGCAATACTGTAACTGTGCCATATCTGCAATGCAACTTGAATTATCTTCAGCTAGTACTTGTATTTAAAAAACAAAACACTTCTCTCCTTTGTGTAGATATTTTTTTATATTTTCTATATAGTCTATAGTTTTTGCATAGTCTAAAAATGCTCTATTCTGTGTTTTATTCTTTTGTTGTTTTGTTTCTTACTCTTCTCTAAACTTCTCTAAACTTGACTCGGAAAACTCTGCACTAGAATTCCAATGTGCATGGACAGTTGGTTTTATGCACAAATGGAAAATAAAAATCTTGAATCTTGAGTAAATAAACAGGGCCATGTGGAGAGCCTTGTTTGCTCATGGCACACCTTTTCTTGCTTATTAGGACTGATCAAGGAATGTGTGAGGTTAAGGTGACCGCACTGTTCCAGAGTGAAAACATTATGGAGCTGCTACTCAGTCAGACAGGGAATAAATACAAAGAACGCCATGCCTTTGCCAAGCTTAATGATGCCATTCATCAAGTGTTTGTTAACTAAAATATGTTCAGTTCACTCACAGGAATAGTGTGGTTGATTACTTCAGGGATGAAGAACAAGGAAATAAGGGAGTCCAAATGAACAAATACATAGCACCCTCTCGCTAGTGTATCTAGACAAGAAACCAGCAAACCTGGTGAATATAGGTGTATGCACAGGTTATCTAATGCAACAACCAAGGGGTTGACATACATGACTAGAATGGTATGAGCTATGTACAGGAGATACAAGTATAAACATAACCCAAGAACAGCCATCGGGGTCTAAGTAACAAAATCACCAAACAAAAGCTGATCATCCTTAAAATCAGAGAGATACAGCACAATTATCTTGGCTGGTAAAAACAAAACTGACTGCTAAAGAACAAAACTGGGAGCTAAGAAATAAGATGCCAGAAGGCACCATACGAAAAGCTCCTACTCTGTTAGATTCTCACATCTGATGTCTCTCCCCCTGTATAAACTCTAAGTTCCCCCCATTCATTTTCCCCCAAGGTGACACGCCCACCGCACCTGTGGAAATTTTAGGAAGAGGAGCAAAAGAATGAGAGAAACAACAAGCACAACAAAAGGCAAACACTTTCTGCGGTTTCAATTTCATATAGCCCTTCAGAACTAATGCAACCCTTGATATAGATGAGCATAAAAGGCTACGGAAAATTGAATATGTAGTCTGTCAACATGATACAAAAAAATGAAAGAAATCTAACCTTTCAGAAAGAGAAGAGAAAAATACTTGCTGTAGATATCCTTAAATGCTTTCTTTCATAGCAACTGGAATGAGGATGGATAAGCTATACAGATCAATAGTAAAATCCCTTTTAAATGCTATGCTACACAGTAGGACTGCGCTGTTGTGACTAATAAAAAAAATCTTGTTTTTTTCCTAGGGAAAAGGGCATATTGATACCTTTTAAACATTTTAAAATAGGAATTTTTTTAAATAGGAACATTTTAAAATAGGAAAATAAATTAAAAAGCCTGGATTCAAACTTTAAATAAATAACAACAAATAAAATATTATAAATATGTACTATAACTAAACCTACTGAAGACCAACCCTTGTGAGCACCCAGTGATGCAAGGACACAGCGAGAGTGACAGAACTTTATTTCTGAGAGTGCATGCCATCATTAGCCTGATTGCTGGTCAGTAGATCTTTATCTGAACAGTGGGCCCTTACACACACACGAAAATAAAAACATACTTAATTTTAGCATTCCAAAAAAACAATTTCCTATTAGATTCTGTAAAGACTGTCTGACCTTGCAACATTTGCTATGAAAGAATGTATTTCATAGCAGGGGGGAGCACAGACAGGTCCATTAATGGAATGCTAAGAAAACTGAATTGTCACAAATTCCCATCAAATCAGTATTTGACTAACACAGAAAAAGGCTTTTCTTGAAAAAATTAAAGGCATTTTAAGATTGTCAGCTCTTTTTACTCCAGTTTAATGGTCAAGTCCACAACAACAGCCCTCTCTTACTCCTCAAAATGCATCATTAGTCCCAATTCTCTTTTCCTCTGTAAGTATAACAGCATAAACATAAAAGCAGATGATGATGGTGCTCTGAAAGCCCTAGTGACCCATGAGCTGAGTCAGGGAGCTGCTTAATTGGCCAGGTGAAATGTCCTCCTCTCTCTGCTTCACCCTGCAGCTCCTTGGTTCTCAGTAAATTGGCACAGTGAGAGTGTTTGAAACTCTAGACTGCTGCCTAATTTGGTTCCCTCTCAGTTTGTGACGTTTAGGTCTTGGCTTATGATTGCTATTTCCCAGTGATGAGAGATATAGATGTGTTTAATGCTGGAGAGACAGAGGGACTGTCAAAGGTTTGCACTGGAATTGTTTAGACTGACTGTCTGAGCCTAAATGCTGTTGTACTGGGTCTCAGGGGAACACTGAGTCTTCGTTTATTTTTTTTTAGTTTCTGTTTTGGTTATTTCATTTTTCAAATTGTTCTGAAGCAAGAAGAATCTTCTAAATGTCCTTTTTACATTTTTTCATCTATTTATGTGTTGGCATATATTGTTTTGCCTATGTTTATTACTAGTATTGTGTTAAGGCGTACACGCAGAGCTTAGATGTTCCTATTTGTTTTAGCTCTACACCCTTATTGACTACTTTATCAGAAACATCTCCTTTGGAAACCCACCATACTATACAGTCTGTTGAGGCACAGTCTGCACTAATTATCATTAAGTCTTTCATCAGTTTTTGACGATAAAGCCACAATAGACTGGGTGTTTTGGGTGGTAGACAGCTCTCAATCGAACAGTGCCTCTGTGACTCACCACACTAACCACACATGTTTTGATAATGATCCAAAAACCAAGCAATATCTGGTCACCACCAGACTTATGGCCAGAAACTGACCAGTGAATAATGAATAGAGAGTAGCTGATATATTGTTTAATTTGAAAAATAAATGCCAAAAAGGCTATTTGGTGCAATATTGCTGTTCAGAGCCAGCTAGTTACTCTGTACAATGCATCACCACTGTCATATCGAAACTTCTTTTGATGGTTATTATTTTCAGCTGCCCTTTACATTGGTTGAAACTTTTTGTGATGAATGGACAAACAGAAACAATTTTAAATTACATATCTAACCTCTTTACATAAGAAGTTCTGTAAAGTAAAGAAAGAAACATCTTTTTTTCCAAATGACACAGTCTTACTGATACATACCACTGCTCCCAATAAGCTATTTAGTTGTGAGTGAGTGAGCAAGTGGTGTTAGTGAGTGAGTGGGTGAGTAACTTAGGGGTTTGGTGGGAAAGTGAGTTAGTGAGTAAGTGTGTGGGTGGGTGGGTTGCTGAGAGTGAGTGAGGTACAAGCCGATTTCACAATAAGAAGGTTTTTCCTTGAACCACAATATACTTGACAACAGGTAGGCAACATTCTGGAACTGAATACCATATAGTGGACCTATATACAGGGAAAACAAGTATTCAAATACATATTTTGTCATTACATCGTTGTTAATATACAGTATTTCATCATATGCATTAGGATCTTAATGCTTCAGCATACCAAGACATTTTGGACAACGCCATGCTTCCAACTTTGTGGACACAGTTTTTGTGGAAGTCCCTTTTCTATTCCAGCATTACCAACAAGGTCCATAAAGACATGGTTGAATCAGCTGGGTGTGGAAGAACTGGACTGTCCCACACAGAGCCCTGACCTCAACCCCAACACAGAGCCTTGACCTCAACGGAGATTGTGAGCCATTCCTTCTTGTATACCATCAGTGCCTGAGTCATAAGTGCTCTACAGAATGAATGGGCACAAATTCCCACAGAAACTCCAAAAATCTTGTGGAAAGCCTTCCATGAAGAGTGGAAGCTGTTATAGCTGCAAAGAAGGGACAACTCCATAGTAAAATCTGTATTTGAATTCCCTGTTGGTGTAATGGTCAGGTGTCGTAATACTTTTGTCCATATAGTATACTTCCACTGCATGCATCCATTTACAATATACACACATTGTAAAACACCTAAAATTAAAGTAAAAAAAATATAAGGAAAATGATTTAGACACAAGTGTTTAGCCCATATGTAAACATTAAAAATAGAAATAATTAAAGACAAGTAGCAATCATAGTGGAGGAACAAAAGTCTGCATACCCAGGCCTTAAACATCCCTGTCAGTAGAATTAATTTGATAATATACAAGTGGAAAATGTAAGCATAACTAAGCATCCCTGGATACGTAGGCCACTGATTTCACCACGTTTTCAAACCGATGATGGGAAAAACCAGCAGTCACAGGAGCAGAACTAAAGGATGATCCTGAAAGCAGTTACACAGAAAATAATAAATAATAAACTTCACTGCAATCTTCTCCATTCCCACATGCCACACAGATCTCACACTAAAAAACAGAGGTTCATATAAAATCCTTCAGACAAATCAGAGCTGATTTGGAACAATGTACTCTGATCAAAAACAACAAAAAAGAACTCTCCTGGTAACAATTCAGCTCATAAACCTTGGACAAAGCAGGATGTATTGGTGTATAAGAAAACTAAATCAGAATGTTGTCATTTTATGTGAATATAAAATAATAATGCATTTATTTTTAATGTTTAAGACACTATTATCAATTTTATTTAGCAATTTCTTAAAAGAGAGTGGTATGCATCATAACCAGTGTTTTGCATTTGTTCATATTGTCTCTCTCTTTCTCTCTCTATGTGTGTGTGTGTGTGTGTGTGTGGAACAGTGCTAGGTGGTCTTGAGTCTCGAGGAGTCCTGAGGAAGATCAGTGACATGCTGGAGATCATTTTGAAGAGAATCGATGCTCTGGCTAAACTCAGCAACACCAGTGAAAGCCACAGGCTCGAGGAGCTCAGTTCTGCTCTCGACAGGTACGCTGTGTGTTTTGGACAGAAGGTGGGTTGAGGATTATTGGACACTATCTCCCAAGGATTTCCACCTGCTCTGAAGTCTCCATGGTGAAAAACTCCCGCTCACATCAGGGTGTGAATGACATCCAGGTGTCATGATGCCACCATAGTAGTGTGATGTCAGGACACTGGTGGAGTGTTTATCCAGACAAGCTCCAGTTCAGAGCAATATATTGTCACTGTTGGAACAAAATCCTGTATATTCATTTTTTTTTTATCATTTTTTGAAAATGCCATTTACACAATTTCACAAATTTATGAAAATCAGACTAATAGAAATGTTCCAAAACTTACATTAACTGGTGACATAGACATTATTAAAAATCCCTTTTTTTGGAGATACATGGTTTTGTTCCAGCACTGACAATATACCATATTTTTATGCACACGTTTCAGCAAGCCCAGTTAAGTTATATTTTATTTGATTTTTTAAGAGATAATAAGTGCATGTAATGTACAGAGAACACACTTAAATATACCACGTTTTCTGCAAACTTTTGTGCACTTTAGAACATAGTTAATTTAACATAATGAACATATTGGTTCCCCTTTACCTTTAAAAAAAAACACAGTGGAGAATATAGGGTTTTATTATAATAATGACAGTGTATTTAGCTAGTTATCTTCTATATCAGTTACCGTGTAAAACATATCATTGTGATCTCATCTGTCCAGAAAAGTAACTTTACAGAAAACTTCTTAACTTTGATTTTATTCTATATAGCATTTGCTTACTATTTTATTGGTCAGTTCATCACTACATTTTGATCCCTACAAAGTGCAACTTTCTCCTCAAAAATGGAGTTAGTAGGCTTTGTTCTGACAGTACCAGTCTAGAGTTAAGCCCAAAATGATTAATATCCATATGATTGAAAATGAACTTTTTATTTGACCAGATGGTTTCCTCTGGCTGGAAATGACAGAAAAGCATGTCACAAAATAATAAGTAAGACATTTTACTAGAGACGAATTAAAAAATCAGTTTTTACAAAAACAAACTATACAAAAATCATTCTTACAAAAAAGACATGCCCAAAATTATTCATATCCCTTTCAAACTGTCTTTGAGAAATGCATTCTTCTATATAATTTCAAATAGTCCTGGTGCTTTATATCATGCTCAAGTGCAGTCTAATCAACTAGAATTTTGGAACAGCTGATGTAGCTCCTCCAGTAAGTTACTAACTGCAGGTCATAGGTTAAACCAAAGAAATTAGTGAGCACCTCCAGTTACACAATGTGGTTGCTTACAAGATGGGGAAAGGCTATCAAGCTATGTCCAAGTGTTTTAAAGTTCCAGTGGCCAAAGTGCAAAGTAAAATCAAAACACACAGAGAGTTACTCTCTGTGAAAAATCTCAAATGGTGTGGAAACTAGGCAAAGCAACCCCTGTGCTGGCAGGAATGGTGGAGTGAGAGACCAAGAAGAGTCCTTGGATCACCAGCAGGGCCATCCTGATGAATCTCAGCAATTCTTGTACCAACATCTCAAGGCAGACATTCCAGCATACCATGCACAAGGCTGGTCTCCGTGGGCACCAACAATAACTAACACTATAATCAAGCATGGTGGTGAGAATGTAATGCTTTGGGGTTGTTTTTCAGTCAATGGGCCAAGCAACCTTGTCATCATTAGAAAAGTGGACAAAATTAAGATTCTGGAGAAAAACATGAGGCAGTGTGCAGAAAAAAAAATCTTGGGTAGTATTAGACCTTCTAGCAAGATAATGATCCAAAACATACAGCCAAAGTGGTCAAGGAATGGTTAACATGAAACAATATCAATATTTTGGAATGGCCAAGCCAGAGTCCAGAGTCCTGAACCCAAGTGAGAATCTGTGGAGAGATCTAAAGTCCAGAATTATGGCAAGGAAGACTTACAACCTCTAAGATCTATAGATCATTACAAAATAGGGGTGGTCCCAAATCCCTTTGGAAACATGCAAAAAAGCCTGTTAGCAATTACAATAACCAGCAATTACAAGCAATTTGATTTACTGTGATAAAAAAAATAAAGGTTTCGCCATTGATCAGTGAGAGAGAGTATGAATAATTTTGGATATGGCCTTCATTGGAAGAATGTAAAAAAACATTTTTTTTTTTTCATTTATGTGAGCACAATGTCTTACTTTCTATTTTGTGATATTATGTCATTTCCAGGCAGAGCAAACCTATTGGTTAAATAAGTTCGTATAAATCAGAATCTGGTATGGGTATGAATAATTTTGGGCTTAACTATAGCAGTCTCTGTAGTTGTTATGCTATTAATGGAGTGAAAACACAGTGAGGCAAATCATTTTAATTATTCAATAATCATCATCTTAATAGCAACTTTTAATGCATTTTGTGACTAATTGGCTGCTCTGAGATTGGAGTTTGAAATATGACTAGATTATGTTTTTATTGCTTGTTATTTAACATGATAGCCTTTAGCACCTGCTATTAGTCCTGAAAGCCAGAATTCTCTGTGGAGTTTAGGAATTAATTTTCTAAAACTTCAAATTGGATTTATTTTCTAAAAGAGCTTTGGCTCTCAGTGGAATTCACGAGTGAATAACTAAATCACTCATATAGGCCTAAAGTCTGTCACTCACATAGGCCTAAAGAATGGAGAAAACTCCTGAGAAAGTAAAACAAAGCCTAAGATATGTCTGCGATATGTCTCCCCCCAGTATTGTGTTGGAATATAAGGAGGGACCTTGCGTGTGTGAGAGGTCAATGCGTGTGTGTGTGTGGAGCTGATGGTCATTGGTACAGACACACTAGCTGCAGGAATGGAGCAGAGCAGTTGGGTGCAGTTCAGCATGATTTGCCTCCAAGGCTTTGGGTGTTACAGGCTATTCATCTTAACAAGATTTACTTCTGTTATTTACTTCTGTGCTTTCATAAGGAAAACATGAGCATATAGACTTTGAGATTTCAATCAGTGATATGTGATCACAGCTTCCAGCTTATGTGATGATGGGTTGCTTAATCTCCTGGGTGTAATACCTAATATCTCCACCAGTGTTATACACTCACTACAGCCTTTATGACGTCCACTTAGTACATAGGTCCAGTTTCTGACCACAGGACCTATGGTAAACAGATATTCCTTGGACAGTGGACCATTCTCAGCACAGACAAAGACATGGCAGCGTGTGGGATGATAGTACAAGTGTCACTCACAGCGGTGTTGCTGGGGTTTTTACACACATCAGAGGCTATTATTGTTCTGTTAACTTAGTACTTAATTCATTAAACAACATTTTTATAAAATACTATTAACCTATATTTTTAAAATGTTTTCTTAAAATGGCTTTTTTGGGAATGTAAAAACTAAATTAAAATATATATATTTGCTATAGCCACATATTTCTACCCAAAAAGTCCCTCAAGTTTAATAAACATTTTGATTGGTTAATTTCCTTTGAAGATTAATAAACAGATCTGATTGGTCCATTAGCATCCGTTTTCACAGATACCACCACTGGGTAGACTGTGGGGATTTCTCAATATGCATTCTTCTCTACACATGCATTCAAATAGACTTGTGAAATGTTGTGAGTCACAGCCCAAACACAGTCCCAACTCAATGTTTGCATCCAGCCAACACTGATCAAATTCCTGGAAGTTTCCTTGATTTGAGGGTTTTATCAAGGATCAGGAGGGGACTTGTTAGGACTAATCAAGTTTGCCAGAATGCATTGCACACAAAGTAGTGGCGACAGTAGTTGTGGAACAACCATATAATATAACTACATGGACATGTTTACGTGACCACTGCCTGACCCATTCTACACATTTTCGTAAGGATTTTTTTTAGGAAAGAAGTTCCTTATGTGAGATCATTATTCAATTCAATTCAATTATATAT
>JBBJLS010070885.1:0-11530 GCA_037577275.1 Bryconaethiops microstoma | reverse complement strand
GTGTGTATGTGTGTAGGTATATATATGTGTGTGTGTGTGGGTGGGTGTGTGTGTATACACACACACACACACACGCACACGTAAGTGTGTT
Source organism: Bryconaethiops microstoma (assembly GCA_037577275.1). Taxonomy (NCBI): domain Eukaryota; kingdom Metazoa; phylum Chordata; class Actinopteri; order Characiformes; family Alestidae; genus Bryconaethiops; species Bryconaethiops microstoma. Next base: position 11,439 of record JBBJLS010070885.1, on the reverse strand, counting down.
TGTATGAACACTGGATATATATACACAGGGACGCACTGAAGTGTCCTCAGTTGTATGGTAGCAGGAGGCATTAACAAGCAATAATACACCAAGACAGATTGCACATTGCTCACAGTAATATATGCAGTTTCCTCTAAGATAGTTTTCTGATTCTGAGTTTTATCTTTTTTCCTGCAGGTACGTCTGAGAGGACCCATGCTTTTGGAACATTCCCTGGCAACTATGTGGCACCTGTGTGAACACTCCTTGCAAATGTTTGGCTGTTTGGCAAGCACCTCCACTGCCACTGCAGGCCTACTCACCAATTAACAAGAAGAATCACTCATAAATACACCAACCCATATCCTCCTGTCCCTTCATCATCACATTCCTTACTTTTCAGCTCCAGAACACGTTTGCATGCCCACCCCGTTCACATTTTGAGCACCGGTTTGGTGGCTGGGTTGGTTGCTTTCACAAGCTCTCTTTGGCTGTATTGGCAATCGTAAAGACACTGTATCTAATGGAGGACTAACCAGCCCACCATCACTGACTTAAGAGGTGACCATGGATGCCTAGAGGACCGGGGTGTTGTCGTAGGAAACAAAATAATCTGCTTGATCAAATCTTCCAGCTTGGTCATGAACCTTTTCATAACCAGTCACATGCTTATTTTACAGCACACTTAAAACTGAGTCACCATGATGATCAACTGTGTTTACTCTGTCTAAAATGACCTCCGTCCTGCCTTTCAGATTTGTAAAAGCACAGCCGTGTGAACCCTCCACACCACGAGGAGGAAATGCACACATCTGGACAGGAGAACTGTTTTCAACTTTCTGGCTTTCACAACCTTCACGGATATTAGTGGTTATTTTTTTGGGTTTTTTTGCTGGCTTAGATAAATCGGTGTTATCCACATGGTAGTAATATTCACAAACACTATCGAAAATGAGTGCTGGAGATTCAGTTTTCAAGTTCGTCTTACGCTATCGCTCAAGCTTCTTTGGAAGCACTATTGATTGACCAAGCTTGCACTGCTAGAGACTTTTTGCATCGGATTTATGACGGAATTAAATCACACACAACTGACGTCAGCGTGGAAAGTGGAGCACTAGAATGTGTAGTGTAAGTTGACAGAATGACACTATGCAGTACGCAGTGTTTACAGACAGCAACATGAGTATGATACCTTATACAGTGGTACCCATGGTACACACACTACCGTGCCAACATCACTACTGTGAGAATGGTCCAAATCATATCTCCTCAACAGTGGTCTCGGCCTCATGGTCTCTGTAGGTTGTACACAACCTATAGCCCTAAGTCTGGAACTGTAAAGCTACAAAATGCACTTTTCCAGGTAGACTGGAACCGTGTTGTACCTAAACCATACTGCGATGGCATGGAAGTTATAACCCTCTTTGAATTTCCAATGTATCTCAGACTGGTAACGAGAGCTCTGTCTCCCAAAGGTTTATTGCCGGTCGTCGTCCCAAAATCGCGCCGATCTTTGAGATATTTTATTTGTTTAGCCGTGTGATGAAAACCTAACTCAACTATCTAACTCGACTGTCCTGGTACACCTTCGCATTTCTCTCATTGATAACATTATATAGGCTCTCGCTAAAATTAATCTTCAGCCCAGACAGACGACGGTGCGTGTACTTCATCCACTTCCCAGTTGTTGGTTTGTATCACCGTGCATGTCTTTTGTGCAGATAGTAGAAAACAATGTCTACTTTCCAAATCCGTCTGTTGTCATGACAACATTTCGACCAATCAAAAAGCAGAGAGAGGCAGTCAGCTAGGCTGCGGCCCACTTTTGGCCATGCCGTCGAGCTGGGCTGTGACAGCACAGGTACGGCTCGCATTATATTTTTAATGGAAAATACTTTTTTTCTTGTTTTGCCACGGTCCCTTGTGCCAGTAGAAAAGTGCTAGACGTTTCTGATCAAATGGCCAATGAGTGTAGCCAAAAGGAACATGTTTCTAGTAAGCTGAACACTCAGTGTATTGATTGTATCAGTCTGAGAAACTTACAGAGAAAAGTAACTTTTGAGCAAGCCTAATGTTACTACTGGGCCAGTCGTGAATCCATTCAAAGGAGTAATTCATTTGGTCTCTACAGCATTGTTCTGGATGAGCAATGATAGAAATGCACTGCCCACCATTTCATATTGAAGTTTAGAGGGCCCGTATCATGAAAACAACAAAACCAAAAGAAAAAAATCCTCACTTTTTCCCAAAAGGTGTTTAATGTAGTGGGTAAACCTTTCAAGTTTGGTTAACTTCCCTCGTCATGTGGTCAATATATTGAGATTAAGCTGCAAAACTGTCTAATTTTTGTTTGTGATGTCACAAAACAAAAAATACATTAGTTTGATTCCACGCATTCACGGTGAAGGTATAAGGACTGTTTGCTCCTGGACAGCTTTTTAGAAAGAGATGCAACACAGTCACAGCCAATCACAACAGTCCTGATTTACATAAATCAGCCTTAAAGACACAGTAGCTAAAACAGTCTGTTTAACAGAGGATTAACAGAGTTTGGACAATAACTTCAATAACACAGCTGCACAAGAACATAACATAACTGCACAAATGCTGTAAATGGATCTCTGGCAAACAATTAAAAAAAAAAAAAAAGAAAGTTGCAGGATATGGCTCTTCAACACAGCAGTTAATTATAGTAAGGACCGCAAAAGTGAAACATAATCCTGAATAACGGTTGTAATTATATTGTGAACAAGAACTTAAATGCAGGCCAACAAAGTGCAGCCAAGTGATGTTTTCTTACTGCTGTCCGTCAAACTGCTCCAGAATTTCAAACCTGAAAGTTGACGTCTTCATAAGCATTCCTTTCGTTCTTGGTAGCAAAGTGTAAGAGATGTATCACGAGATACTGTGCAGAAAAAGATGTTCAGAATGCTTTGCTTTGGGTCTGTATTATTTTTGGATTCTGATTTCTAACTTGAGTGTTCTTTTTCTTTAAAAAAAAAAATCTGACAGCTGAAACTGACTTTGCCGTATGTTGTACAGATATTAATACAGTTATCGAACTGCAAATATAATATATTTTTATTGACCACACTGTGTATTTCAGCATCTATGGTACTCACAGATTTTGATAACAGCTGAATAAATATATCCAGTGCTGAAGTGTGTCATTGCTTTCATGAAAGATTCAGTACTAGAGGGTGGCTGGTGGTCTGGTGTGTGCCCCTTGTGACTGAAGCTTGTGGGTTTGAATCCCAGGACTGCCAGTAGCACCACTGAGGTCCCCTTGAGCAAGGTACTGTCCCCAAACACTGCTCCCCGGGTGCCACTGCAGTCCTGGCTACAGATCAGGACTCTTCTTCGTGTTCGTGGCAGCGTTCATGAAAAGTTATCAGTGTGGCCTCACACTGAAAGCTACCTCAGAAACCACAGGATGTTTTAAAATCAGTAAATCTTCTCTCAATGATTGACTTGTAAAGTCAACTATGGCTTGAGGAACATCAGTGGTGGCTTTAAAAAGTGGAAGTGGACACTTTTTAAAGCCACAGTTAGAATTTTCAGAGCATTCTCTAAAATGTGTTAGTTTCTCCTTCCAAAATATGTAGCTAAATAAATAAACAGCAGTTACTCTAGAATGGGGATCTTGAACGTTGGCCCTGAAGAGTCAGAGTTTGGGATTTAACCTTATTTCATTCATCTGTTTACAGGTTATCAGGTTTGCGTCCTCCAGGGCTGGACTTTGCCCCTCAGTGTTCCTCCTATTGTGCAAGCTTGACTTTGGGTTTAATGTAAATTCCTCCTTTGTAAAACATCCCCATGTTCTGGTTGGAGAATAAGCAAATTATTACCATTTTGATTCTGAATGAGGTAGACCAGCTGTTTTTGGGAACTCTTCTACATCCATAAAAAGGGCTTCTTCAAGGGTTCCTTACTAAAGGCAGTAGTTATTTTGAATGAACCGAGAGAATCAATGTGTGATTTGTTGAATAGTTTACATGATGGAGAACCTTCTTACAAATGATTCTATAGAGCACAAAAAAGGGTTCCATTATAAACAGAGACTCTTTTTCGGTACGAATTAAAACCCTTATGCTAAGCCTACGCTCTGTTTGTTCAAATCGGCACTAAATTAACATAGAGGTGGGATCTGATATCAGGTTTTTGGGCCAATATTAACATAAAATATGGATCAGGTCTCTTAAAGAAAAAAGAATAACTCTGATACAATCCTGTAACAAATCAAGCCTGAAACGTCGCGTTCACACTGTTTGAGTAGCTTGAGCTCTAGGGAAGAGCTTTCAATGAAAACATTTTAAAGCTAAGCAATTTTCTGTAACCAGAAACCTATCCCGGGTCTAGGGGTGCCACTGTGCACGCACACACACACAGTCAATTTAGAATCCTCAGTATACACACACACACACACACACACACACACACAGTCAATTTAGAATCCTCAGTTCACCTAACGCTCATGTCTTTGGACTGTGGGAGAAACCCACGGCACCACAAGGAGAACATACAAACTCCACACACACACACACACACACACACACACACAAGGTCAGGACCCGGATTCAAACCCCTAGCCCTGGAGGTGTGAGGCAACAGCGCCACCCACTGTGCCACCATGGGTCCCTCTCTCTGAGTAATGAAAATAATAAATTGTTATCTAAAGCAGAAGGTCCTGCGTTCGATTCCTGGCCCAGGCTGTGTGAAGTTTGCATGTTCTCCCTCTGTCTGTGTGGGTTTTCACTGGGCTCGCCGGTTTCCTCCCACAGTCCAAAGAATTGTATGTCAGTTGACTTGGAAATGCTAAATGTGCCCAGGTTTGAAAGTGTTGAGTTTGTTTGTCTGTGTCTGCCCAACAATAGAATGCCAACCTGTCAAGGGTGTTTCTTTAGTTTGTTAAAAAATGTAAAAAATCCACTTTTAATGAAGATCCAACTGATCAGCTCATAATCATGAAGTCAATTCAAGTCATGTCAGGCCAAGTGAAGAAGGTTTATTGTCATTTCAGCCATTTACACAGTACACAGTGACATGAAACAATGTTCCTCCAGGATCATGACCAACAAAGAACAAAAACAGCATGATGATGATGATGATATGATAACAAGAACAACTGCAAAACAACAACAATGATGATGATGATGATATGATAACAGCAACAATAATAATAATAATGACAATGATGATGATGATGATGTGATAATAACAACAGGATGAAGAATGATGATGATGTGATGATAACAATAGTAATAATGGTGATGATGATGATGATAACAATAATGATGATGATGATGATGATGATGACGATAACAACAATAATAATGATGATGATGATGATGATGATGATAACAACAACAATAATAATGATGATGATGATAACAGCAACAATAATGATGATGATGATGTGATGATAACAAGATGAAGAATGATGATGATGATAATGATGATGATGTGATAACAACAATAGTAATGATGATGATAACGATAACAACAATAATAATGATGATGATGATGACGATAACAACAATAATGATGATGATGATGATGATGATGATGATAACAATAATGATGATGATGATGATGATAACAACATCAACAATAATGATGATGATGATGATGATGATAATGATGATGATGATGATGTGATAACAACAACAGCAACAACAATAATAATAATTATAATGATGATGATGATGTAATGATAACAACAAGATGAAGAATGATGATGATGATGATGATAACAACAACAATAGTAATAATGAAGATGATGATAACAACAACGATGATGATGATGACGATAACAACAACAATAATGATGACGATAACAACAACAATAATGATGATGATGATGATGATAACAACGATGATGATGATGATGATGATGATGTGATGAAGATGATAATAACTGCAATAACGATGATGATGATGATGATGTGATGATGATGTGACGATAACAACAATAGTAATAATGATGATGATAACAATAATGATAATAATCAACCATTAGATAAAAACATAGATAAAATACACACCATAGATAAATACACACCCAAACGGTTTTAACGGATTGTGCAAAATTTAGACTTGTAATAATAGACTGTCCAAAAAAAAGCCAAATCACTCAGAATGCCTCTTTCTTTACGGCCGGAAATTTTGAAAGCTTTAATCCTGTGAACCTTTATCCTCCCGCAGCTCTGAGACCAGCAGGGGGCGCGATAAAGTCAGTATCCCCGCTCCTATGCGTTCGGGGACTAAAAACGAGTATCAACGCCGCCCACCCGGCACGCCCCGCGTGCCACCTCGCCCGCCCTGCCCATCCCTCGAGCTTTATTTTGATAGCTACACGTGGCAGGCGGGCCAGGCGCAGTTTTGCGGATGATGCTGCGCTGCTGGGAGAGATCCACTGTCCCGGGCCGCGCGGAGTGAAGAGGCTGCACGCGCACAGAGACCCGCAGCGCGAGACGCGCGCCTCTCCTGTCTCCTCTGTCCTCTGTCCTCTGTGTGACAGAAAGTGTCCTCTCACCCCGCTCCTCTCCAGCCCGAGCTTTCTCTTATTTTGCTTTTTCTTTCGTTGTGTTTTGTTTTGGCGCAAAGGGCGCGTGCGTCACAGGTGTCAGCGGTTTCCCGCCTCATCACCAGGTGAGTGCACAGTTTGTTGTTTTTTCATCATTAAAACACTTTCTTGGTCCTGTGTGATATTTAGAGCTGTGTTTTTCTGGTACTCCGCGAGATCCGCACATTGTTTGTTTGGAAGCGTAGCTAAGAGCCAAAGCTGTAGTTTTAACCGAAAGGATGGTGCTAAAATGTCTTTTTAGTTGTAGGTTTTGTTAAATTTTCACTTTCTGGCTATTCTCACACTTCGACCTGAGCCTTCAAGACGAGGCTGTGTGTGTGTGTGTGTGTGTGTGTGTGTGTGTGTGTGTGTGTGTGTGTGTGCCCCCCTCGAACAGGTGAGTAGCTTTGCTGCTGTTTTTTTCCAACCCCCTAACGGTCAGTGTACTCCCTCAGCTTTAAATAGTTGAAGTGAGTTGTTGTGTTGTGCCTCAAGGAGGAATGAAATGTGTTCAGCTCAGTGATGTGGAATTGATTAAGATGGGCACAGAGCTCATACCAAAAAGCTGTGGCTGTTTTTATTTATTTATTTTAATTTAACCCTCTTTTCCTGAAGCAGGACCAGCTTTGGCTGATTTAACACCAGTCAGGAAATGTCAAAGTCAGAAAATAGGGAGGAAAATAAAAACGGACTAATTACAGCTGCCAGTCATTTTGGGAACCTGCCAGAAGAAGAGAAAATCTTCTTCACAAAAAAAATCTTCTGCTCTGGGTCTTGCTTCTTAATCTTAGCAGAACCAAAAACATCCATTGCATAAGTCCAGTGTGGCACCAGCTGGGTTGCTCAATGTGGCCCCTGAGCCGCTCTGGGTTGCGTTTTGTGGCTGAAAAGGCTCGGGTGATGACATTGCAGTCCTTTTTAAAGAGGTTTTGAAAAAAGCTGTACATGTTTGTGACTAAAGCCTGGACCCCCGTTAGACCAGAGTGGCATGGTTTTACTTTTGTCTGCTTTTCTCCTCTCTGACTCTCTGATACACAAATGATCTCATGCACATGATCTTCTTGCTGTGCCTCACTTGCCCTGTTTGTATGTCCAAGACCAAACGCACACATGAAACAACAGTGACACAATTCAAAATATGCCAGAAGGACAACGATGCGCGGTGCCGTCCGTAGAAGTCAACGAATGTTAGAAAGCGCTGACATCCGAACCTGATACGGAGCAGTTTATGCAGTTACTATACACTTGCCCTGTAATTGGGTTAAAACTGTCTGTATAATACATCGTTGTTCGGTGTTCTTGGACAATATTTCCCAAATCTGATCCTGGAAGCCTACAGCCCTGCACATTTGAGCGTTTTCCCCAGTTTACACACTTATTCCGAGTAATCTGCTCCTTCACTCGCCACCACTGAGTTGAAGTGGGTGTGTGTTAAAGCAGCGAAAGCAATGAAACCAGGGCTGAGCCACACTGCTCTAGTTCTCAAACTCGTACTCTCAGGTGTATTTTTACAGCTTTTATCAGACACTCTTATTCAGGGCGACATACATCTGTGCTTTATAACGCACAAGAAAACGCGTCCCACAGACTAGTAAACCTAGACTTAAAATGAAGGGCTACTAGAAGACTAAGACTCCACCAGAGATGAAGCCAGTCTTCCCCCTGGGCCCTGTTGTTGTGGTGAAGTTGGTTAGTTTAGTTAGTTCGACAGGAACATGTAGTTGTTAATCTTAAGTGGTCAGTTAAGAGGTGGGTCCTTCAGTCTCCTTTTGAAGACAGTGAGGGTCTCAGCAGTTCTGTATGGGAGCATGATTTGTCAAGATTAACATATATCGCCCACCCGTGTGTGTGTGTGTGTGTGTGTGTGTGTGTGTGTGTGTGTGTGTGTGTGTGTGTGTGTGTGTGTGTGTGTGTGTGTGTATTCAGATGGGCCCAGAGTGCTGAGTGGGCATGAGGTAGAGGATCCACAAACATACCACTCGGTCATTGTACTGGCGCTCAGCTTTATAATAATAAAGCTGTGGAAAAGAAAAGAAGGCTCTGGCGAGCTGACTGACTGTTGCTGTGGTGGTGTTGAAGCACAATTGTTATTGTGATCACTGATTTCTTCCCTCGGCTCTTTAATAATAAACGTTCCGATCAGTTTTTTCATCCCGCAATCAAGGATGCAGTTAACGTCCTCGGTTTTACAGAAAAACCAGTGGAAGAAGTTACTCCAGGCCTTTTTCATACATGCATGGTGTGTTTAGTAGGCGGTTGGTGGTCTGGCGGTTCGGGAGTTGCCTGTTATCAGAAGGTTGTGGGTTTGAATCCCAGGACTGCCAGTGGCACCACTGAGATACCCTTGAGCAAAGTACTGTCCCGACACGCTGGCTGCCCACTGCTTCTCTCGGCTGAATGGGTTAAATGCAGTTTCACACAGTTCACACTGTTGGCTGTGGTGTGTTCACGCATGACAAAAATGGACACTTGACACTTTAGTGGTGATGAACAATGAGATATGAACCGTTTTACTATGTCTGTAATCCTGCATTCATTTGATCTGTAACCCTACAGTCATGTATCGTATTTTTTGTAATGCTAATCCACGTAGATCTAGACACAGTTTCTACATATATGTGCTTATCTGTGCTTTTCTTGTGTTTATTGCGTGCTGTGAGGACAGCGACTCTCTGAGGGCTGTTTAACAGGTAGATTTGAGCACTTTCCAACAGGAATGTCTTGCTCTTCTCTTTGGACAGGTTTCGATAGCACTTTCTGCTACTTCTGCAGTTGTGAATGAATTTTTAGCACATGCTGAGTTGTCTGTTTGACAGGAAGCAGCTCAGTGATCTGATCAGGTGCTGACGAAAGGTCGATGACGGACACATTGTCTTACTCGTTTGCCGCTCTTCTCTCATCTTCTCTGTCTTTGGCGTGTAAAAGCGCTCCATTCTTGCTTTCGAAGACAAACCTGGACTGCAGGCTCTGTGTTTCAGTCATGCTCTGAAATGACTGGTTGTTTTTTTCATACTCAACCACATCTCTCTCTCTCTCTCTCTCTCTCTCTCTCTCTGTGTGTGTGTGTGTGTGTTATGGGTAACTGCACTGAATGGTGTAATTGCACGAGGATGATAATTACGCTGTGTGTATATCTCTACCACTGTGATCCTTCACTGAAAGTAGTTCTGCTGGTTGTTTGTGCTGTAATTGATGCCTGTGTATGTGTCCGTGTGTTTGTTTATATCCCCTTGTGAGGGCCAAATGTTTTCAATATGATTTGAAAACACAGTGCGAGCCTTTGGCTAGTCACTGCAATGACGAAAAAAACAAAACCCTTTTGTATAATAAATGTAGCTTAAAAAGCCAAAAGATTGTTTTTGGTTACTGCCACAAAGGTTAGGGTTAGATTTAGGCAGAGGCTCAGCGTTGTCCAGCTGCAGGATTACACAAGTCAGCGGAAGTGCTCACTAACACAGTAAAACCAACACGTGTGTATGTGTTCATGGCTGGAACAAAATTATCCCGGTCCCAGATCCTCTGACCGCTTCCCCTGCCTAAAAAGACGGAAAACACTTTAAGCAATGAGTCAGTTTCGATATCTAGCCAAGAAAAAGGCCATGTAGCGTGAAACAGTGTATACCACACACCAGTTCCATCCCTCCAGCTCGCCCAGGGACGACTCTGCTCTGCTGTGCAGGTTCAAATGAAGCTTGCAGAAGGAGGATGTGGCTTGCAACGCTTGCTGCATGTTCTCAAAGATGGCACGCCACAAACACTCACCGCCCTACTTTTCTGTAGCCTGTCTCATACTCTGTTTCTAGGCAGGTCTACACACGGGGAAGGTTGCCAGATTGGTTGCCGTTCAGTAAGATCCGATAAGAATTGAAGATTTGGTTAACATATTGTAATCGGTTATCAGTGTTGTATTTTTTAAATAAAAAAATTCGGTTCTTTACACACCCCGAAAACAGCAGCTACTTTCAATAACTGAGGAACATTATGAATATGTCGTCATGTAGAAATGGTGTAGAATTCTAGTTTTGCTACATTAAAGTCATAATAAAGAGAGATGGTGGTGGTGGTGTGGTTTGCAAAGCAGACTTTGGTTTCTGTTCCATGTGTCTGAAAATATTCGTGTCCCTGAGCTTCATAACATTCAGGTTTGTTTCTATGACAGCAGAGCAAATACAGTTTTGATGACTGAGGAGTGAATCACATTACGCAATCACATCAAGTGATAAACACGAACATTGAACACTCCTCAGTTTCGACAGGTCCTGGAATTCGTGTTTAATGATTCATTTGATGAGCATCAGAGCACATACCTTGATTTTTTTGCACTGAGGTCATTGTATTGTTTACTGTCTATTCTCAGACCAGCATACCATTTTTTTCCCATTTGTCTTTCCATCCCTCCTTGTCCTTTGATGCGTCTTTGTTGCTGCAGGGCAGGTCTGCTATCGGGTGAATCAGCGGTAGTGAATAGATGCAGAATGTGAGGAATGTTATTCAAGGTCATTAACAGAAATAGAGGTGTTGCCATGGCACTGCCAAGACAGTCCTACAGTGTTGCCACTGTTTTCTTAGTTCAAAGGGTGTGTTCAGCAGGTATGATCGCCTGGAGCCACAATTTCAGGGAGTGGATCTTGGAGGCGAGGTGTTGGAGGCTGAGTTAATGTGGGTGTGGATGATGTTGTATTATGAGTGTGCAGGACCCCCATTACCACAGCAATCATTATTGGAATAAAGATCTGGGAAGTTATTGTGTTCTGCAGTGCTACCAGAGACAAACTAGAAAACTGACTCATTCATGTTTCTCCCATGAATTCTATTCTTTTCTTTTCTTTTGTTTTCTTTTCTTCCTACCCACCTATCCCATATATATATATATGTGTGTGTGTATGTATATATGT